>JBBPLX010000405.1:0-24706 GCA_038090015.1 Leccinellum albellum | reverse complement strand
GCGTGACGCGTCCGGGTTCAGGATGGCGCTGGATATGGTGCAATATGCCGGAGACGTGAACGTGCCGGACGCATTGGCTGGGGACGCTTTGTTTATAAGACTTCATGATCACGCGTGCGATATCGCTACTTGGTCCGAGGTGAGCATCTATCCTTTTCTCGTCTGGCGCGTGAGGCGCGCTGGGTTGCTGATCAATGTCCCTCCCTTCTCCCCGTCATGTACAGGATATCGTTTCGTGCGCCAAAGGTGTACCTCCGAAGCACGAGGCGAATATCGTCAGGATCCTCATGACGGAGAGGAACGTACCCCTGGAATGCGCCGTTTCCGCTGCGGGTGCGCTCATCAAACAAAACGTGGACGCGTTCGTCACGACGGAGGAAGCGGTTCTTTCGGTTTCCGATTTCGCCGCCGACCACGAGGTACGGCGGTACCTCCGTGGACTGCGCGAGTGGATCGCTGGCTTTGTCAACTGGCTGTACGAGACTAGGCTCTTCTTGGGCGAGAAGGGAGACGAGGTGCGAGCGTTCGGGTGGGTGTTCATTCCTGTCGAGCCTAGACACGAGCAGGGAGACTCCTAGGAGGAGACGGTGGTGTTTTCCGACGGATTTCTTGGATTGATTTTGCCTTGCGTACTACCTCATTCGCACAGCGCTAATACACTAGAATTATCATGGTATCGCTTTTGTTCCTTGATTATTTATCACACGTTCTTGATACACGCATATTCACGTGAAAGGCAAGGTGGGTGCAAGATCAGTATGAATACCGTCCAATCCTCAGCGCTTATATACCGGTGCAAGATCAAGATCTTCGGGCACAAGCGAGAGGCACCGGCGCCTCCACCCTTGCTTGTAGCCCTCATCCTCGTCCGTTTCAGTGCGCATCATGCCCTGCCTCCTTTTCCTGTTCTTGCTTCTCGCAGTTCAAGCGCTCATTCCCCGGAGCGCGCGCCCCCAAATACCTAGCTCGGGCTCTCGCCACCTTCTCTCAGTTCAGCGCCTGCCTCCCATCCTAGCGCTTGGATCGGAATACAGAGGTCAACGCCACCCGATCAGTCACCGCCGGCGTGATTGCTATCCACCCCCCTGTCTCGCGAAAATTCAATACCACCCCTATGTCACTTATCCCATCCTGAGAAACTCATGAACGTCCGAGTCGGTTCATATCTCACATTCGAGCTCGATGCCACCATGACCATGCGTAAGCCCAGTTTCGCTGCAACTACTGCCTCGCGGCGAGTCGTTTTGGCTTATATCATATTGATTGAACGCGCATGACAGCCACTTGGTTACGAAGTCCGCCCGGCCGTGACCGAGTCGCCCGTTTACGTAAGTGATGACCGCTCCTTTTCACGCACCATGCAAAGTTTACTCAGGCTGATCGTCCCATTCGACCATCTCGTTCAGCAACTTCTTCCGTATGATCCAGATGGAACACATATCAGCAATATTCTCATTGAGTTGAAGACGCAAGACATTGTCGAGGGAGATCGTTGGAAGTCGTTTCCACAATCCCCCTCTTTATCGCCGAGAAAGGAGAAGGAGACATTCGCACCATTGTCCCAGATTATCAACGGAATATTCCATTATATACCGAATGTTACTCTGTCTTACATCAACAGTTCGGACTCAGGTCCACCGCTCTCAGAGCGTGCCCCGGATGGTTTCTTGAAACTTGTCACGACAAAAACTGTGCCGACCGATCAACAGATCGACCGAACACACTGGTTCGATATCGCTGTTCCATTCGAGTTCAAAAAGAAGACACAGAATCACGGCGACGTAAGTCTCAGCATGCCTTACTGACAATGTCTAACATGAACCTGTACCAGAACGAACGAAAGATAATTTGGAATCTCCACAGTATAATGCGAGAAGATCCTTGTCGTCGCTTTGCATACGGTATCACGATTGAAAACGAGGACTTGAGGGTATGGTTCAGCAACCGCGCATACCTTGCGGTGACCGAACCTGTCAACTTTTGCAAGGCAAGTTTCGAGGTTTCTGAAGCATCAATTGCTTATTCACGACAACATATCTAGGACTTGTCACGCGTCATCTCCCTGTTTTACTCCCTGGGATCTGCATCGGATGTCGAACTCGGATGGGACCCTACAATCGAACGTGTTTCTATTGAGATGAGCAATCAATACCGGATCATTGTCAATAATATGGTATTCACCACTCGAGAAGAGCTTGCGATGCATAGCACTGACCACGTGATCGGACGAGGAACCCGCGTGTGGAAAGCTGTGGATGAAGAAGGGAATGTTGTTGTTGTCAAGGATGGCTGGCGAGATCTCGACCGTATGCCGGAAGGCAAGATACTCGAACAGATTCTGGGGGACATTGAGACCAAGTTCCCAAGTGAGTTCGACGAGGCAAGGAAGCACTTCGTTAGCGTCAGGGAGTATGGAGATGTCGTTATCTGCGGCAGTCCAGATCATACACTGGATTTGAATGGTGACTTTGTTCTCGCTGCAGGCCACAAGTGGGTGAAGGTCACTAATGCCTCTGTTCGCACATCTTGTTCGTCGGGGACGCATACATCGGACATTGGATGTGTACTAGACTCAAATTATTCCCTGAAGCGTGCCACTCAAGAGAAACGGGAGAACGCTCCCATTCCATGCAGAGTGCATCATCGCACTGTCTTCAACAACATCGGGATCACCATCGAGGGCATGAACAATCTCCGGGACATCATCCGTTGTTTGTCTGACGTATGTAAAGGTAAATCTCCTTACTCCTTTGAGTCGGTATTGTGTGCTAACTTCTGAATTAGCTTTGTATTACATGCATCTTGCTGGGTGGGTGCATCGGGATTGTAGTATTGGAAATGCGTTATGGGTGTCGGTAGGTGACAACTGCATCGGCAAACTGATGGATCTCGAGTATGCGAAATATGTCGACTGTGATGTGTCACATGAGGACCAAATAGTACGCTCTTTCACTGTGAAGGATGCAGCAATGAACAAAGCCATTGATAGGGGACCATTAACTTTATGGCGTGCGAAGTGCTACATATGAATTACGCCTTTCGCGACAGGGCCGATACATGGCCCCCGGAAACCAAGTCCACTGGGGCCGTGGTTCCCTTCCGAATGAACTTCCTGCATGACCTAGAGTCAATTTTCTGGTCGTTCGCATGGGTCTTGTATCGTCACACCGACACCGACAATCAAACTTCGAACCCGTGTGGTCAATTGCGCGAGTTCCAGAACCTTTTCCCTGGCTCCCTCGGAGAACGTCTACTGTTCTTGCAACACTATGCCCAAGAGGCTCGCAACATTCTTGCAGATGACTTTGGTAAAGCTGCTTTGTGCCTTGCTACCATCGCATATTGGCTCGTGAAAGACTTTACTACGGTGGAGAAATCATATCCCCAAATCAATGTGAAGGATGATTCCGTTATCAAAGACACGCATGCCGCTATCAGCTCGGCTTTCTCAGATGCGTTGCACTCCACACGTGATATCCGACTTATCTCGGTGTCCAAGACATCAAAGAAGAGAAACCTACTAGGTGAAGACGAAGAATCGTCACCGACGCAGAAGAAGATGAGGCCTAGATAGGTAGGATTCTTCGTGATTTCGCCGCTGGTCGCGGTCTGCTTCTACTATTGTCCGGATAATCATGTAGTACATATGTATGAATTCATGTTTTGTCAACTTGTGACTCGAAGTTATGGACGGATGCCGGCTCCCCATGACACACCATCTCGCAGCGATTTTCACCTAGCGTCCGTTCGACAAGTGAAGTACACGTTCCACGAGGTGAGAATAGAACCCGATCGCGACCGATATCAGCTGCAACGCCGTCTGGAATCTGCTCGGGTACGAGAAAGACGAGCCAGACATCTGGTCCGACACGTAGTTCAACAGCCCACCTTTCCCGAGGCTGGACGGCACTTGGAAGAGGATGCCTATGATCCGCGGCAGAGAGTCTGTCTTGGGCAGCGGTTTGCTAATTTTCACTACACAGGACACAGCCACTTGGCTACAATACAAAGTCCGCCCGGCCGTGAGTGAGTCGCCCGTTTACGTAAGTGATGACAGCTCCTTTTCACGCACCATGCAAAGTTTACTCAGGCTGATCGTCCCATTCGACCATCTCGTTAAGCAACTTCTTCCGCACCATCCCAATGGAACACGTATCAACAATATTCTCATTGAGTTGAAAATGCAAGATATTGTCTATGGAGATCGTTGGAAGTCGTTTCCACAGCCCCCTTCTTCATCACCCGACAAGGAGCAGGAGACATTCACACCATTATCCGAAATTATCAACGGAATAATGCATCAAATACCAAATGTTGCTCTGTCTTACGTCAACAATCCGGACTCCCCACTCTCAGAACGAAAGAATACCAGCATCCCAGATGGTTTCTTGAAACTGGTCAACACGAAAACTGCCCAGACCGGTCAACAGATCAATCGAACGCACTGGTTCGATATCGCCGTTCCATTCGAGTTTAAAAAGAAGACACAGAATCGTGGCGACGTAAGTCTCAGTATACTCTATTGACAATGTCTAACATGAACCTGTACTAGAACGAACGAAAGATAATTTGGAATCTCCACTGCATAATGCGAGAGGATCCTTGTCGTCGCTTTGCATACGGTATTACGATTGAAAACGAGGACTTGAGGGTATGGTTCAGCAACCGCGCATACCTTGCGGTAACCGAACCTATCAACTTTTGCAAGGCAAGTTCTATTTTTGAAGCGTCAATCGCTTATTCACGATAGTATATCTAGGACTTGCCGCGCGTCATCTCTCTTTTTTACTCCCTGGGATCTGCATCGGATGTCCAACTCGGATGGGACCCTACAATCAAACGTCTGTTTAATAATCAATACGAGATCACTGTCAACAATATGGTATTCACCACTCAAAAAGAGCTTGCGACATACGGCGCTGACTGCATGGTCGGACGAGGAACACGTGTGTGGAAGGCTGTGGATGAAAAGAGGAATGTTGTTGTTGTCAAGGATGGCTGGCGAGATGTCGACCGTATGCCGGAAGGCAAGATACTGGAACAGATTCTGGGGGATATTAGGACCAAATTCCCGAACGAGTTTGATGAGGCAAGGCAGCACTTCGTCAGCGTCAGGGAGTATGGAGATGTCCTTATCTGCGACAGTCCGGATGTTACACTGGATTTGAACGGTGATGTTCTCCCCGCAGGATACAAGTGGGTGAAGGTTACCACGGAAAATGTCTCGGCTTCTACGTCTCGTTCGTCGAGGACGCATACACTGAGCGTTGGACACGTACCAGACTTAGATGATTACCTGAAACGTGCCCCTCACGAGAAACAGGAGAATGCCCCCATTCCACGCAGAGTGCATCATCGCACCGTCTTCGACGACATCGGCATCACTATCCAGGTCATGAAGAAGCTTCAGGACATCATTCGCTGTTTGTCTGACGTACGTAAAGGTAAATCCCCATACCTCTTTCAGTCGGTATTATGTGTTAACTTCTGAATTAGCTTTGTATTACATGCACCTTGCTGGGTGGGTACACCGGGATTGTAGTATTGCCAATGCGTTATGGGTGTCGGTAGGTGACAACTGCATCGGCAAACTGATGGATCTCGAGTATGCGAAATCCGTCGACTCGAATATGTCACACGACGTCCGAACAGTACGCTCTTTTACTGATGAGGTGCTCAGCGATGACCAACGCCATTGACAGGGGACCATCAACTTCATGGCGTGCGAAGTGCTGGGGATGAATTACGTTTTTACGACTGATACATGGCCCCCTGAGACTGAGTCCACTGTGGTCGCGGTTCCCTTCCGAATGAACTTCCTGCATGACCTAGAGTCGATTTTCTGGTCGTTCGCATGGGTCTTGTATCGTCACACTGACACCGACAATCAAACTTCGAACCCGGATGGTCAATTGCGCGAGTTCCAGGACCTTTTCCCTGGCTCACCTTTTCATCGTCTAGTATTCTTACAACGCCGTGTCCGAGAGGCTCGCAACATTCTTGCGAATGACTTTGGTAAAGCCGCTTGGTGTCTTGCTACCATCGCGCATACGCTAGTGCAAGGCTTTACTACGGTGGAGAAATCATATCCTCAAATCAATGTGAAGGATGATTCCGTTATCAAAGATACGCATGCGGGAATCAAGCTGGCTTTCTCAAACGCATTGCAGTCCACACGTGATATCCAACTTATCCCAGTGTCCGAGACATTATTGAGGAAAAGAAACCCAGGTGAAGATGAAGTATCTTCACCGACGCAGAAGAAGATGAGGCCCACATAGAAGTCTTCGTGTTTCCGCCGTCGGTTTCTACTATGGTCCATAATCGTGTAGTTCATACGTATGGATTCATGCTTTGTCAAGTGACTTAATGCTATGGATGGATGCCAGCTCCCCATCACACACTACCTCGCAACGACTTTCACCTAGCGTCCGTTCAACCAATGAAGTACACACTCCACAAGGCGAGAATAGACGACTTGACATGCGTCATGCCTATTGGCATCGCATTAGATCCTCCAGCTTCACGATCAAAAAAATAATACATCGAGTGCAGCACTTCTAACTTGCGATTCCACAGTCATGAATTCCTCGAAAGATCAGAATCTAGCACCATCATGAAGATCAAGAAGACATTCACACTCAAATTTGACCCGCTGGGGTTTCAGGAAACAGGGACGATGGATGTCGCGATGTGATCAATATCTTGTTGCAATCCACTCTGAGTCAATGAGGCTGTAATCCGTTTTCAGTGCGTCCTTGAGATTGCCAGGTTGATCAGCCCAGTAGTAAAATTTTTTGACTGTCCTTGGTCCGACGATTGGAAGGCCAGCATCGCTGATGCCTCGTATCGCAGCAGCAGATGATACCGTGGATAGGAGTTAGCCCATCAGAGTCGATACGACAACACTAGTTCACGCATCATCATCATGCATAAAAAAAATTGCTCGCTGTGTTGATGTACTACTAAGCAACTGCCCTTTATGTACAAACTAACAATGAGTCTGTGCTCGTGTTCCAGAATCAAAAAAAGAATATGGCAAGACGTAACGAATGGGTCCCAGGCTGCAATGATGGACAAAACGAGTTACTCTAATCGCTCTAGAGAAAAGGAGTAGAAGAAGATCATCCCCCACATGGAAGGATTCGAAGGAACGAGCACGTTACAGAACTGATTTGACCAGGCAAAGGGGCCTAACACAAGATGAGTGTAAACAAGTTTTTCAGAATGAGTCCGGGCCAGTCCATCTCTAGCCACATATGTAGTGAGTGGAACCGCCAGGGGTGCTTGAAGGACGCCTTCCTCTTCCTCTCCCGTTCTGTTTCACGGGCTAAACAGCCCACTTGCACGCCGCCGACCGACCCAACACCGGATGCACAACCACCAGCGAGATCCCCAACCCGACAGTTAACCGATCGCGACCGAAATCAGCTGTAACGCCGTCTGGAATCCGCTCAAGTACAACATCGACGAGCCAGACGTCTGTTCCGACGCATAATCCAAAAACCCACCTTTCCCGAGGCCGGACGGCACTTAAAAGAGGATGCCTATGACTCGGATCTGCGACGAGAGCCTGTCTTGGCACCCGATCCTTCGTCACGCGTCGCGGTCGCGCAGCGGTTTGCTAATTTCCACAGGACGAAAATTCCATACACAAGACACAGCCACTTAATTACAAAGTCCGCCCGGCCGTGACCGAGTCGCCCGTTTACATAAGCGATTACAGCCCCTTTTCACGCACCATTGCCAAGTCTGCTCGGAGTTCCATTCGACCACCTCGTTCAGAAACTTCTTCCGCACAACCACAATGAAGCACATATCAATAATATTCTCATTGAGTTGAAAATGCAAGATATTGTCGATGGAGATCGTTGGAAGTCGTTTCCACAATCCCCTTCTTTATCGCCGAGAAAGGAGAAGGAGACATTCACACCATTGTCCGAGATTATCAACGGAATATTGCATCAAATACCAAATGTTGCTCTGTCTTACATCAACAACTCGGACTGTCCACCGCTCTCAGAGCGAGGGAATACCAGTGTCCCGGATGGTTTCTTGAAACTTGTCAAGACAAAAACTGTGCACACCGATCAACAGATCGACCGAACACACTGGTCCGATATTGTCGTTCCATTCGAGTTTAAAAAGAAGACACAGAATCGCGGCGACGTAAGTCTCGGCATATCCTATTGATAATGTCTAACACGAAGCTGTACCAGAACGAACGAAAGATAATTTGGAACCTCCATAGTATAATGCGAGAAGATCCTTGTCGTCGCTTTGCATACGGTATTACGATTAAAAACGAAGATTTGAGGGTATGGTTCAGCAACCGCGCATACCTTACGGTAACCGAACCTGTCAACTTTTGCAAGGCAAGTTTCGTTTTTGAAACGTCGATTACTCATTCATGATGGTATATCCAGGACTTGCCGCGCGTCATCTCTCTGTTTTACTCCCTGGGATCTGCATCGGATGTCGAACTCGGATGGGACCCTACAATCGAACGTGTTTCTATTGACATGAGCAATCAATACCGGATCATTGTCAATAATATGGTATTCACCACTCGAGAAGAGCTTGCGATGCATGGCAGTGACCGCATGGTCGGACGAGGAACCCGCGTGTGGAAAGCTGTGGATGAAGAATGGAATGTTGTTGTTGTCAAGGATGGCTGGCGAGATCTCGACCGCATGCCGGAAGGCAAGATACTCGAACAGATTCTGGGGGACATTAAGACCAAGTTCCCAAGTGAGTTCGACGAGGCAAGGAAGCACTTCGTCAGCGTCAGGGAGTATGGAGATGTCGTTATCTGCGGCAGTCCGGATCATACACTGGATTTAAATGGTGACTTTGTTCTCGCTGCAAGTCACAAGCGGGTGAAGGTCACTAATGCCTCGGTTCGCACATCTTGTCCGTCGGGGACGCATACGCCAAGCATTGGATACATACTAGACTCAAATTATTCCCTGAAACGTACCCCTCACGAGAAACGGGAGAATGCCCCCATTCCACGCAGAGTGCATCATCGCACCGTCTTCAACGACATCGGCACCGCTATCGAGGAAATGAATAATTTCCGGGACATCATCCGTTGTTTGTCTGACGTATGTAAGGGTAAGTCTTTATACCTTTGAGTCAGGATTGTGTGCTTACTTTTGAATTAGCTTTGTATTACATGCACCTCGCTGGGTGGATGCATCGGGATTGTAGTATTGGCAACGCGTTATGGGTGTCGGTAGGTGGTAACTCCATCGGCAAACTGATGGATCTTGAGTATGCGAAATCTATCGACTCGGATGTGTCGCACGACGTTCCAATAGTACGCTCTTTTACTGATGAGGTGCGCAGCGATGACCAACGCTATTGATAGGGGACCGTTAACTTTATGGCATGCGAAGTGCTGGAGATGAATTATGTTTTTACGAATGCATACATGGGCGAGGTCGAGGTTCCCTTCCGAATGAACTTCCTGCATGACCTAGAGTCGATTTTCTGGTCGTTTGCATGGGTCTTGTATCGTCACACCGACACCGACAATCAAACCTCGAACCCGGATGGTCAATTGCGCGAGTTCCAGGACCTTTTCCCTGGCTCACCTTTACATCGTCTACTATTCTTACAACGCCGTGTCGGAAAGGCTCGCAACATTCTTGCTGATGGCTTTTCTAAAGCTGCCGAGTGCCTTGCTGCCATCGCATATTGGCTTGTAGAAGGCTTTACTACGGTGGAGAAATCATATCCTCAAATCAATGTGAAGGATGATTCCGTTATCAAAGATACGCATGCGGGAATCAACTTGGCTTTCTCAGATGCGTTGCAGTCCACACATGATATCCAACTTATCCCATTGTCCGATATATCATCCGAGTCGAAGAAGAGAAACCTAGGTAAAGACGAAGTACCGTCACCGACGCAGAAGAGGATGAGGCCTACATAGAAGCCTTCGTGTTTCCGCCATTGGCTTCTACTATTGTTCGGATAATCGTGTAGTTCACATGTATGAATTCATGTTTTGCCAAGTGACTCGACGATATGGACGGACTCGGACGCCAGCTCCCCATAGCTTACCATCTTGCAGCGATTTTTACCCAGCGTCCGTTCGATAAATGAAGCATACATTCCACAAGACGACCTCGTATGTGTCATGCCTATTGGAATTGCATTAGATCTTCCGAGTTCATGATCAAAAAGATGAAACATCAAGTGCAACATTTGTAACTTGCGATTCCGCGGTCATAGATTTCTCGAAAGATCAGAATTTAGCGCCATTACTGAGATTGAGCAGACAGTAATTTGGCCCCATGGGGGTTTCAGGAAACACACGATAGATGTCGCGATGTGATCAATATTTTGTTTCAATCAACTCTTGGTCATTCGTTCGTTCTGTAGCAAACTCTGGGCCGATGGGACCGTAATCCGTTTTCAGTGCGTCCTTGAAATTGCTAGGTTTATTATCCCAATAGTAAGATTTTATGGCTATCCTTGGTCCGACGTTGGGAGGGCCAGCGTTGCTAATTATAATAATGCGTGCCCGATAGTACGGACGGCCCGGGTTAGCAGTCGACAGGACAATACTAAGTGTGTAAACGTAAGAAACATTGCTCGGATGTACTACTGTCCTTTATGTACAAACTAATAACTCGGTACTCTTGTTCGGTCCGCAATCAGTCCTAGAAAGGATCGAGAATCAAAAATCAAAACGGACATGGCAAGAAGATGTAACGAATGGGTCCCAAGCTGCAATATGGACAAAACAAATTACTCTAATCGCTCTAGACTCGGAGGAGAAAAAGAAGATCATCCCCCACATGGAAGGAACGAGCACGTTAGAGAGTTGATTTGACTAGGCAAAAGGGCCTGACACAAGATGAGCATGAACAGGGTTTCAGAATGAGTCCGGGCTAATCCATCTCTAGCCGCATATATAGTGAGTGGAACCGCTAGGGGTGCTTGAAGGACGCCTTCCTCTTCCTCTCCTTTTCTATTTCACAGGCTAAACAGCCCACTTGCACGCCGCCGACCCAACACCGGATGCACGACCACCAATGAGATCCCCAACCCGACAGTCAACCCAATCGCGACCGAAATCAGCTGCAACGCCGTCTGGAATCCGCTCAGGTACGACAAAGACGAGCCAGACGTCTGGTCCGACACGTAGTTCAACAGCCCACCTTTCCCAAGGCCGGACGGCACTTGGAAGAGGATGCCTGTAATCTGCGGCGGAGAGTCTGTCTTGGTACCCGATCCGTAGAGAAAAAAGAACCCACCATGACGACAAATGTGTTCCCATCAAAAAAGCGCCCATAGATGTTGGACAGAAACCCGACCGCAAAGGCACTAAAAGGAAACCACACCGCGACCAGGTTAGCACTTATACCAACGAAACGAATGGGGAGACTCACCCAACCGCAGCGCTGATATCGCTCTGATTCGGAAATTTGATACTCACAAAATGATTCGTCACCCATCCGATAGACGCGATCGCGATTAGCAGAAACTATGGTTTTAGTTCAGCTTCGAACCGCTGATATGTGTGGAGGCAAAACGCATCGATGTTCCAGAAATGTGGCAATGACCTACCATCTCCTTCCTCCACCACGGCGCCATCAACCTCATGCTCAAGAACAGCGAATACATCGGCACCGTCAAGAACGCCCACCACAAACTTGGCGTACGCTGCCACCATGGTCCAGTAGGGTCGTGCGAGTTGATGCACTGATAGTCTGTCGACCCGAAGATCGTCCGGCCCAGTATGCTCTCATACAGCTCCGCTCCGATCGCGAGTCCGAATCCAAGAAAGAGTGAGTACATGAGCGCGAAACATAGCCGAACCGCTCCTGCGACCAATGATCGTGATGAGAGTTCGAGGGAGCCACTCAGCACAATGAAGCCCTTTGGTGAAGCATCAGGTTAGCTCACATACGACACCGCAGAGCCTGATTAATTGTGGCTTACCGGTAGGATCAGGACCACGGAACTGCTAGCAACGGCCGAGTAACAGAAATGCGTCGTCGATGCCAACGCCGCGCTCAAGAAGCTCAAAAGCGTCGCAATGGTGATCTCAAACACGTTCGCGTACAGCTCGTTGCGCACGCAGACCAGTTGGACCGCCACGAGAAGCCCACCAAGAGGTGCCGATACGACGCTATCGATGAAAGATCCCGAGAATGAGACAGAACAGATAGAGGCTGAGCACATTCCCCCAATGAAGATCAGCTGTACGAAACTATAAAGTGGCTTCTTGCGCATAAGAACATCCAACCCAGCGGATGCTGCAGAGACCGACATGTTGTCATGAATGACCTATCATTCGAGATCAGTTGCGTATCCATCATCCACAACGTCCATTTTACTTACGTGCCAGTACAATGCATATGCGTCCCCTAGCTTCTCCAGATCCAAGACGCTGCCTTGTCGAATGAACTTGACATTACTTGTCCCAGTCGAAGTGTCCTCGAACGAGATGAGCATGACATCTGGGAGGTACATACAACTGAGTTCGAGATCTAACACGCGTCCAGTGCTCTGTATCTGCGCCACCAGTCGGTGCGAAGGACCACCAAACATCATCATGGCACGGGAGAGCTTCAGGATGAATTCCTGCCTCTGAAGGATCTCCGCCACGTGCCTCGTGATCTAGTGCAATCTCAGTCTACTGGAAAAAAGAACGTGATGGTGGACGCACAAAAACTTCCGCTTTCCTTCTCTTGCGGCGCATCTCCTTTCCTCTCCTAATCTCTCTCTCTTTGCGTTCCTTCTTCTCCCTCTCCTTGTTCCGCCGAGTCTCTCTCTCCACATACTTGGGATCAAAATAGTCATTCGTCTTCGTATGGTCGTTCACAGGCGTGCCCTCTGCGCTCGTCGCACTAATAGGTGTCGCAGAATCACTCTCGGTGCGTGGGGTATAGAATGCCTCTGCCTTTGTTCCAGCAGACAACGATGCTCCCATGTGGCCGAGGGATAAATGCATAGGTAGAGGAAGGTCCCTCAGTCTGCCAGTCCACCCTTTCCGTCCTCCGGGGGTAGAGACCGGAGGTCCCTCATCACCCCTTCCCTGTACGTGAAAACCCTCTGAACCCAAAGTCGGAGAGGCTACGATCGTAGGGGCAGGAGTGTCCGGAGATCCCTCCTCACTGTTCTTTCCATCGCTGACGCGGCGATCACCGGCTTCAATACTAGAATCTCTGTTGTGAGCACGTCGGAGGCCACGAGAAAGTATGTTGGGCGTTCTTTGCACCATCTTCGGGACCTCCTCCATAGAGTATCTCACAAGATGATAGCCCGGTCTGTTTAGGTCTGGAGCGAGCGTGGACTGCTGCGGTGCAGCCGCTACAGAGAGCGTGCCTGCTCCAGCAACTAGGGCGGAAGAAGCTCCCGGAAGAGATGACGTCCGGATGTGTGCAAGGATAGATGAAGCGGATCCTCCGTGTCCTAGGCTGAATATTCCATGTTTTTTATTGTTGGCACCCGTTCGTCCCTCCGCAGCGGAGCGATCTTGGCCGTCGCCTTCTTCGGGTATCCACGGGCGGTGAGGTCTGCGAAGTATGTCTTCGTCACTTCCGGCATCAGAACTGCCATGACTCGGCGAGCTCGCTCCGCTGGTGCTTCCTTCGTCGTCATGTTCGTGATCATGGCCGTAAAGCGCCAACAATGCACCGAGGACACCATTACCAAGCTTCGGACTACGGGGGTGGGGGTGATCACGATGTGCCTGAGGGAGATTCGAGACGGGAGCTAGCCAACTACCGGGGACTCCTTTGCGAACCCGTTCCGGGCGGTGAAGTTCTTGACCGGTGAAATTGGCATCATTTTCGACATCGAAGTGGGTAAGACGGCGACTTGGACCAGGGTGGACACGTCCGACTGCCTTTCCTTTCTCATCCATTCCTCTCTCCCCATTTGCATGAGAACTCTTCGACCTGGTCACCTTCTTGGCGTGGGATGAGCGGTAGAGCCAGCTCCGACCTCGTCTGGTGTGCGCCCTCACCACCCCCGCAGCTCGGTGCTCCGCCAATCGCTCGATCTGTTTCTCTCTGAGGTTCATATCGTCATCATCTTCAGTTCTTTTTCTCCAGGTAGGTCTCCTTCGAAGAGCGTTACTGGACTCTCCTCGGCCTCCGGAATCGGGTATGGGTGACTGAACGGGAAGTCCTTCTCGTTCTAGTGGGTCTATCCAAACTTGTCCAGGAACATTATGGGTACGTTGCGAAACGGCCCTAACGAGTGAGAGAGGATTATTCATATCATTTGTAGTCCCTGAGCTTTGCGATCCTGACACGTGGATCCGAGGCACGTTGGTGGTAGGGTATGGGTTATCGGTATTTGGATGGGACGGAAAGGCAGGCCCTAGGAATGGGTTACGACGGGACGCCGAAGCCGATGTAGTCACACGGGGCGGGACGATGGTCGTGGGCGGCCCAGAAGTGCGTGCGCTCGCCTCTCTCTCTTGCATCTCCCGACCCCTCAGGAGATGCTCGTGCGACTGGTGTCTCTCCAAGTCACTTCTGAGCTTCTCGAATGCATTGCGCTAGAGATCATTATCAGCCATGAAGAAATCCGACTACAAAAGGACAGGAACGTACGTCGAAGCCCGTCTCGTCGAGTTCATGCCATTGGCTATTTATTCGGGAGTTCTCTGAGCGAGTGCTCACTCGAGCGCTGTCACTACGAGCCCGGTGAATGCGATGTGGCATTCTTGTGTTACGTCTGGGTTGGTTGTCCCCGGCGGAACGGAATCCGTCGTGATTTTCGGGTGAAGACTCGGAATCCATGACGACTCGACTAACGAGGGCAGGAGATCGATGGCTGAGAGCACACAGTGAAAATATGGGGGGAAACTGAGTGAGAGACAAGAGGACGTCCGAGTTTGAATACGGACATACATTCAGCGGTGTATTTCCCTCGTAAATTTCCAGCAACAAGTGGGGATACGAGTGACTGCGTGGAGAAAATCGTGGACCACGAAGAATTAAGATAAAAAAATCAAGACCAGCGGTATCGATAACGGCCCCAGTGGAGTGGGAGGAAACAAGGAATGACAGTGGGGAGCCGTCCGTTGAAGTACCACGGAAGGGAGAGTTACGTTGCTCTTCAACCAGCGCTCGGCAATTCAGGTAAAAAATAGTATTCAACTTGTGAAAGTGGAGCACACCAAAGTCAGATTCGGGGCACAAAGAGCTAGCGCAAGCACCCCTGACGTCATTCTAATATAGGCTGCACCACCTTCCTTTTTAGGACTACTCATTAACTTCCGCACCAGATCGCTCATGAAATTTGGACCCTCCGTCAACTTTAGATTCGATTAAAATTAGATTCTCTCCACAATTAGTTAGCTCCGGAAAATTTTTATCACACGGAGTGACAGATCCTGGCGCAGGCCATCTCCACCGATTAATTCTGTAAGTCGGGTGGTGATTTGGGACTGCTTGGAGTGGGTTCTGACGATTCTCAGGCTGCGCTTTCCGAGTAGCGTGAAGTATATCTTCTTTTCGCTCGCATTCAATGAGGTAAGACCTCAGGCTATATGGAGTACTGCGGAAGACAGTGGGCCGCAAACGAACTGGTAAACGCCGTTCCCTTCTGGAGACCAAGCTATGTACCAAGACCAACTTCTCCACAACCTGTATCCACAGCCCTACTTATCCTCTGACAGACTCATCGACCCACGGAAGTCTGGGTGGGCTGCCAAGCGACAGCAAAATGCTTGGCACAATCATTGAGAAACGATCGTGATGCATGTAGCAGTACTTAACAATACAGGTCACACCACATCGGTCCAGCCGAGAAACATGCCGACGTGGAGCGATACGTATCGTATGAAGCAAGCATGGTCAACATGCCGCAACAATTATTCCACTCGAGTAATCCTACACCCTTCCCTCCCCCTAGTAATTCACCCATTCGAGGCAAAGCTCACTCTGACCCCTTCGATCCACGAAGAACCAACGTGAGGAAACTAACAAAAAACGCATCGATCAGACCTGACAGGCCAAGGCAAGAATATTCTACCACGTACTTCCCAAACCATCACACCCCCATCTGGCAATAAAAAAGAAAGAAAGAAAAATCCGACGCATTTAGTCGTCATTCCTTCACGCGACACCGATACAACTTACTCCAACAAGAGGCAAAGGCTTTGGCGACACACGAGGCCAGCGTTGATGTCGACATGAACCCATTACTGGCGTCTGACGTTGTTCCGGGTTTACCGATGAGTAGCTTATCGAGGGGGACACCATTGTCTGCGATTTGGAACAGCGCAGATTCGGGGAAATTCGTAGAAGACATGGTGAGAAGGCCGTTACAGGTCGTGTACTCGGTCGTTCCTTCTGCAAAGCAAGATTCAGTCAGTCCGGATCGACGCGTCGGCATGCCCAACTCACGATTATAAAACTGACGGGCGGTCGACGACCCACGTTTGCGTTAGAAAATCGATCTCGAAGGAAAACATAATCAAGAGTTTACCTGTACATTATACTGGAAGGAATGGGTAGGTTATTGTGAAGAGTCCACCGACCGTCTCAACTCACCCAGTCGATCAGATGGCCTACGCTTTGATCCACACCCAGATATCCTTCACCACTCCACAAACCAGGAGAAAACCACGGGGCGACCGCTGTATTTATATCTGAGCAGCTGTCGTGATATGAGAGTATCCAACGACCCACGCGCATGAGTAAGAATATATTGCCCTTGGGGAAGATTCGTCCTGAGCTGCTGCGTGAAGCTAACGAGCCACGGTACGGCCGTGCCCGTAGTCTCGAAGGCAGCAAAATCCTAGAGAGGGTGAGCACGCGCCCCTTCTTCATGAGCAACGAAAACAATCCCATACCTCATAGTCGACATCAACGCCCTGAAACCCGAACTGCTTCACCCAAGAAGACATGGTATTTGCCAGTTGCACGGGGTTGAGGCCAGATGTTGTGGGCGTATCCGTGGACCCGAACGCCGACACGATGAGCGAGATGCCCGCCGCTTCGTACTCTTGGAGGTACGTGCTGCGCTGGCTGGGGGTGAGAGTCGCCCATGCCTCGGCTTGGTCGGCTGGTCCGGACGTGAGCAGGAATCCAAGCGCACTGTATGCATCAAAAGAGAAAACAGTTATCCGTGAGTCCTCGCCATCAGACAATCAATGCATGCGTGACCAGCACCGCTCACAAGACGTTGAACCCCTGCACGACAAGGAAAGAATAAGCTTTATCGGAAGGGAACCACCGAAATCGGTAATACTCACCGAAAGCTGGGACGCAGATGGAAATGGACTGATAAAGGCGTCGTTATAGGCCAGGAAACGCGGCGCAGCGGGAACAGTGCTTTTCAACAAATCCCGGGCGTTTTGGCCGAGACTCTGCAGTCTGTCTGCGAGTGGGACGGCCCACGCTGATGACCCGAGCAGCCACAAGACGACCCCAAACACCACGCCCAAGCCAGAGTTAGAAACTCGGACGCTAGACGCCATGGCCCCCTTGCAAGTGATTGCGATGCAATGGCGCGAGATGACTGACACGGGACGAGTCGCTTGCGACAAACCTGGAAGCCTTGGACGTTGCCACGTCCATAGTCCCAGTCGACATTCATTTATACCCTGGCCATCCGTCATCTGGGACGAGGTGGTCACAGTGTCTCACCTTGGCCAGCAACTACCGGGAAGGCAACGCGAGAGTGACGACGACGAAAACAAGAACATGATTACACAGGGAGCGATGAGGCCGGCCGAGACCCCGACCGTATTCGACTTGGGCAACTCCCGCTCGTCCTGCGATCGAACTCCCAAGCCATCCGATCCGCCCATTTCAAAATTTCATATACGACAACCGGAGGAAACGGTCGCAATTTGGAATGACGTTCTTGCGCAGGCTCGGCGCGCTCACCTCTTCGAGAACGAGCTGTAAGGTTGACGTTTAGCTCCAGAAATGGTAAATCTAAACGATCAATCCAACATATGCCCAGGCGCCCGCTGTTCCAAGTCACTTCCACGCGTGTGCCAGTAGTGAGCCTGATTGGTAATAGACGGACGCCAAGACCTCTTGTTCAGGTATTCGACAACAAACAAATTCCGCGTGAGCCATCCGAATCGTCGCGAAACTAGCGTGTCACATTGAATTTTGTCCTGGATGTCTCAGTCTCGCCCAAGATAGTGAACACTGAAAATATCCCTCGCCTGTTTGTCCGTAAAAAGAAAATCAACTTTGAAGGCAGGTTATGTCCTTGGTTATTCTAATTCCCAGCGTCACTGTTCCGCTCGTTTGATAAAGTGTGAAATTGATACTCACGGAGGTTTCCGAAGATACGAGTCGACGTGGCCAAAAGCAGCACAGCACTTGAATATCACCTTCTGACTGTGACGAAGCCTCTATCGGGAAGGACGGCAGATGCCATAGTGAACCCGCACGACGCATTGAATGAACAGGATGATGATCACGGCTGCCAACTGAGCCTCGAGCACCACTGTCAAGCAGCTGCAAACCCACGATATGACCCAGCTACAAGAATATTTTATCATCAGGTGAGTTCCCTGGGTCGAGGATATGATAATTGGTTGTGCTGGCAATGCCTCCTTTCAGGACTCAATCACGTCCGAAGTTCTGAATGTCCGCCGACCCGACTAGCCCGTCGTGACGGCGACTTGTGATCGGTAACTGTACCCACCCTGCGCCGATGCTGAGGAGTAAAATACACTCGTCCCTGGAGCCGCCTGAACTGGGTCGTCCGAGATACCGTTGGCAGGGAGATGGCCACGTCGTGGACAGAATATGCCTCTCAACTCTTCAACAGATCATCCGGGCTGATATTGGAACGCTCCAACAAAGAGAGAAAAAAGCACCCTTCAATGCTTTACGGTGTTGAGAGACAGGTGCAAAATCTATAAGTATGCGTAACTAAAGAACATGCCAGAATATCGCCAGGTATCCTGGAAGTATGTACTCTAAAACCTGCGTACAGTAAACGACAAGAATAATTAATGCCAACAAAGCAGAACAATCAAACCCACATCCCCTCTTCGTCGATAACCTTGCACCCATAGGATCGCCAGGCAACTTCTACTCCAAGATCGTCGGTTCCGTCGTCCTTCGTACCTACGACGCCAGCCACTTCATATGCCGATTTCGTCTATTTATGGATTCGGTAATTTTTATTTTTATTATTTTTTAATCGATGTTTGCAATTTTGTCCCATGGAGTAGACGGTTCAGAAGACGCAGAGAATACAACTTAACACTCACCAGGCCAAGAGTAATCCTAATCATGGGCAAACCAGGCATATACTCTTCCAATTCTAGTGTTTCCTCCGTTTCCTCCTCTGTACCGCGAGGATCAAGCTTTTCATTGCTTGTATTAAGAGTCGGTCTTCGCAAATACGTTTCTCGAGCGTCAGTACGTGCTTTGATGAGCCTGATCACGTTCCGCGCTGCTACTTCCCCTTGGTAATAAGCGGTATGACCAGCCTTGATTGCCCCAAACGCATCGGCAGAGTCTCCAATTGCGAATAGGTGAGAATACAGAGACATATCCGGATCGTGTGACACGTCAGCCGCGGGTTTTAGGAACTCATTTACAGAGAAACCAGTCAATATCGGCGTTGGAATTGGAAGGTCCACAAGAGTGTCGACGGGCGAGGGTGGAACACTGCCATATAGCGTAGGGGAGGTTGAACGCATAGCACGATCGTGGTCGTCATCGTCGACAGGGGCGACCCCCTTATCTAGCGCGAGAATTTGCATGGTGCGAGATACCCGCACCATCCCACTTTCGGGATCGATAGTACGCTGATCCATGCTTCCGAGGAGCGACGTGTTAGGCAACTGCCCCGTGCATAGAAGCTGTGCGTATCATGTTCAAATAGAGCGGAGAGAAGCAATGCAAAAGAGGAGTTAAAGCTGTCAGTGGGGTGTTTTCGAAACATGTCCTCCAGTCCACGTACCACAAGGTCTGCCCTAATCTCACGCCCTTTCACCGTCTTGATCAATCTTGTGCCTTGCTTTCCAGCGTTGTCTGTTCCGTCGTCATCAAGCGACAACATGTCCACCCGCTCGCCGAGAACGACTTGCACGCCGACTTCTTGAAGACCTTGATAAGCTGCGAATGAGATTGTAGCATGATTAGAAACGTGGACGAATAGCATTTGACAAGGCACTTGCCTTCTTCGCCCAGAGCCTCATCGAATTTGTGGAGCAGCCTCGACCGTGAATGCAGAAGTGTTACAGATTTGCTAGGGTAAACCTCTGCAATGTCTGAGGCAAACTCTGTGCGCGCATGATTTGCAATGGAGTAATGAGGTTAAGGAAACACCGAAGAAAAAACATGAGAATGGGAGGCCTATCAAAGGACGAAAACTAACTTACGGATTCCGAGGGCGCCTCCACCGACGACAAGCACATCCTGTGCAGCTGCGATTTGTTGCTGACGAGCGCGAAGCCAAGAAATACCCTCTCGTTTCGTTCCCTTGTACCGCTGAATATGATTTATATCATGTGTATCCTGTTGAAAATCTGTACAGGTCGGCTGTTTCAATTCCGAGGAAGAGGAAATTATATCGCATGGTTCCCAAAGGTTGATGGGAGAAGGAAGGTGAGATCCAAGTGCGTAGATCGCATAGTCGAAATGCAATATTTCCTCTGCTGGTGTTTCGACTGCGGCCTTGGTGTGCGGGACATATGTAATATGGTGCGGGTGAAGAGATGTAATAGTGCCATGCACACGCTTGTGCCAGTGTGAAGTAGTTGGGTTGGATGGATCGTCAAATAAATGATCGTACGGAATGACTGTGTGGAATAAGTAAGCGTGAGTGAGCAGGACTCTGACTGGGACATACAGGCTTTGTGTTCGTGACCAGGAAGGACAGCGTAGCGGGGTAAGTTATACAGGTGGTTAATATGGCTGAGAAAGATGATTTAGGCGTTACGGATTCCGATGAGAGAAAGATGACAGACGAGACTCACGAGTTCCTATCGACCAAGACAACCCTCCATCCACTAGGTAGACCAGCGGCAAGGACTCGAGCGGCCCTGTGGCCTACAACCAAAAATGAATGAGTGCATACGAATGAAGAAGGATGTGTGGGAGTATAAGGCGGGGACAGTGTAGTGACAACTTTATATTTATACAGTGATCCTGTACCCAACGGACGGTACCCGACGGTGCAAGACAGCGAGTCGAAATACGAAAACTCACCACCATAAGATCCCCCAAGAACGGCGACGGTTCTAAGGCCCTCAGTCGACATGACAGGAACAGAAAGAGCGTGTTAGCGACGTGAAGCGAAGACAAAGGTTCGTCGGAGCTCGTCGGATAAACTTGGTAATCAGATAACGTTTGACGGTGGGAATATTTGCCACCTCAGCACACCGCGGGTTCGACGTTTAAATGTTTATGTGCGGGCCGGAACTTGCATATCATATTTGACGCCAGCTTTCCCTCGGACTAGCTAGAAGATAACTACCCGTTTCATACTGACAATCAATCATTCAATGTCCTCTGCATCATCCAGACTGCTGCTTCGAAGCTGTACAAAATTCAAAGACCGAATGGCACTTAATAGCGCCCACCACGCTGTTAAGTTCACCGGTATGCATAGCTATCAGCCATCGGCGAATCCTGTAGACACTGCACTGAGCATTGAACATGAACATGCATGAGATACTAACTTAACGACGGTATCAAAAACGTGTAATAAATGATCAAGACACAAAACGGATGAGTTTATGATTCTGGTATGCGTTGAAGAAATCAATCCATCCGAAAACACCATACATCCTCATCGCTCCTCCTTAGTCTCCCTGCTCGTATCGGGGCCCGACAGGGACGAACACCCACCCGAGCGCTCGTACCTCGCTTCCTTTCTCGCCCAAGGAGAGCTAGTCCCGTACAGCCAACAAGCAATGCACTTGCGTCGTGCACGGTGAAGGTACAGCCAGTATCCTCGTGTTCGGCGGCGAAATCGGAGCGCCTCAGCGGTGGACATGATGTATTCCAGGGACATTTTCATCTCCGTTATGAGGATCCTGACGATGTTCGCCTCATGCTTCCCGGGAGGTACTACATCTTTAGCGCGCGAAATGATGCCCTGCCAGTAACGGGGAGGTGGACGTCAATTAGCACCCTCAGGCTAGCGCGCATCACGCGCCGGACGACAAATTGACGGACGCTTACCTCGGACCGAGCAGCGATATCGCACAAGTGGTCATGAAACCTCGCTTTGACACAAAGCGTCCCCAGCCAACGCATCCGGCATGCTCATCCTGAACACAGACTTGTCGACGCTTCTGTTCGATACAAAGTCTTGAGATCCGGAACTACGCCCCGAGCGCTGTTCCTGGAGGGCACTATAAACGTTGTGTCTACGACGTCACGAGGCACTTCCTGTCCATACATGGAAGTCAATTGTACGTTCTACCGTGACCGCCACGTCTAGATTGTCAGTACTCTCCGTCCCTTCACTCTCATCCGCAGAACATCACTCACCCACCACCTCACCCCATTTCTCACTATCATCAGCACCTTCTATCGCTACAACGCTCGCTCTAAATGGGCCCGCTAACCGCCCAAACATTTATGATTGCACCCTTCACGCATAGCAGACATATCTGCCTCTGCCTCTGCATTTGCCTTTCTCTTCTCCAAGGTTGTCCAGCACTGTGCACATCCAGTGGCAGAAATGTGCATGGTCACCCCTGTTGTAGAAACATGTCCCTGGATGAAATTTTCAACTCAGTGCAAATTTATTTTGCCTGGGTGGCATTTCAAACCCCAAAGAAATCAGCAGTATGTGTCTATAATTTAGTGAATTTAATATGTGGTGTTACTAGGGGTTTCCTTTTTCAAAAAAAAAAAAAAGGAAAGTGGCATTTCTAGTCATAGCCTACATGCACAAGAGTACTATATAGTTAAGCAAAACATGAGTGAAATGTGGTAGGAAAAGATAGAAGAAATGTACAATATATGAGGAAGTTTAAATGAGGCATATTAAATATGAACAAGAAATGGCCCAATGTTGATGCTACTTATGAGATTATTCCATCAAGTTCTTTTGCAACTTTGCTTCTTTTCATTTTACATAACACTCTTGAATCTCTTAATTTAAAGTCTAGATCCATCACATTTCTTTTCCCTTAGCATTTCTTTCACTCATTGTGGGTCCTGCTTGAGGTATGACTTTTTACTTCACAATACATCATGGTCTAGCCAATCTCAGGCTAGGGTCTATCAATGGAAGCCTAGAATTTGGAGCTTTACTAATTGAAAATGATAGATAGCACTGGTTGGGTGAAGGTGTTGATTTTTTCATTGATTGAAGAGTCTCTAAGTGGATCTTAGTGAGATAAGGGCCAACTTGAAGACTGGCATGTCCTTGAAATTGCATGAATTGGGGGAATATGAATGTTACGAACCCCGTTCATTCACCTACCTTTTTCACTTATTTTCTCCTTTTCAAAGTCATGTGACCTGCTTAGTCAGCTATCACATGATCAGTCACGTGACGTCACGTGCCACTGTCTTTATCTATGATGTCATAGTCTAGACCGCCTCATGGCGCACCCGTGTATTTAATCTCCGTCGATACTCTCACGCCTGTGAGACCACTATAACTTTATTAGGTAGTCGTAGATAGCTTATCGTCAGACACAGCTTGGTCTGTGCGCATGTACTCGTAGTATATATAGTTGAATGCAGCAACGGAACAAGCCAGTCTTGTTCTCGTTGGACTTCCCTTCGACAACAGTCCCCTTCCCTAAAGCTTGTGCTAGTTGAGGTGCCTAGACATTCTTTGTCAAAGGTTGCCTTCATTAGAACAAGACTATTTCATCTACCCACCTCAACTCCAGAATCGAGTTCCCATCTTACTACCTCTTTGCGCGCACCCGCTTCAGTGCACCCATACTCGGACTCCAGAGTTATAGGAGATTGGTACCTTGAGTACTCGGTTGCCCCGTGATAGCATCTGGACTGCAACCAGATATCCACTGCATAGCTCATGGGCTCGTACTACCCGCAAATCAGTTTGCTTTGCTAGCGCCTAGACCTCATTCGAGAGGACACGGCTAGCCGCTGATAACAGTATCAATTCCTTATCCGGATAGTGGGCACCGGCGTCTTGTGACGTAAACACCGCTTCGAATCTCGTGATTCTTCGAAGTAAAATAAGATCTGAAGCCTTACTGAGCTAAATCAGTGCCGTAGCCAGGCAAACCCGGTTCCTCGACTCTACCATCGACATACGTCCGTGCTCGTGACACGGTATTGCATTTACAGGTCAGGTGACGTGACTCTACGTGAGATCCTCCCTGAAAAATAGTTTTATGTTCAACAACCTCGAAATCGAGCAAGCCCTCCTCGTCCGACTCTCAAACGGAATCCCCCGCCTTCCTATCTTTGAGGAAGAAGATATCGACCCAAACGACATTGCTTCAGACGAAGCATTCTCCATTGAATTAGAAGGAGCTTGGAACGACCAGCTCATTAACGAATACTTTGACAACGCATTCTCAAACGCCATAGCAACCCTCCCCGAAGACACCCCATACCAATCAACCATATATTTCTCCGCCCCCGACAATGTCCACCTCAGGAATGTTCGATCTGTTGAAACGGTGACTTTCGGACTCTGTTTCATAGCCACCGCTTCTAGACCATGTCATGTGTCTTCATAGACCATGTCACATGATCTGTTATAAGAACGTTCTAGATGTTTCTTTATAGAACATTCT
>JBBPLX010000404.1:0-24797 GCA_038090015.1 Leccinellum albellum | reverse complement strand
GATGGGTTGGAGTTCTGGGGGTCTGGGGCGGGTGGTCGGCCGCAGGGGGGGGAAGAGGGGGAAGGGAAGGAAGGGGGGGTTGAGAGGAGGAAGAAGCAATTCGTCGAGGGGGATTGTCGTTGGGGGAGGAAGCATGGAATCAACTGGAGAAGGAAATAATGGGCAGTCTGCTAGCCAGCAAAGGGCAGGGGACAAGCTAGTTCTTTTGTTACATAGGAGTGTTCTACTCCACTACAAATGGTAGTCTTCTCGACTCTATCTGTATGATGGGGTCTTCTAGATGTTGTCAGGGCTCACAAGGTATATGCCACTAGGCAATGTCAAGGATCTCACAAAGAGTCATGTCAAGACATTCCAAGGATTTCAAGTTGAAGGCTAATGTCAAAGCCTTTGGAGGACTCAGAGAGGGTCTCGTTTGCAAGCAGAGGCAGATGGAATTAGAATGCTACAATTGCGCAGAACTAGCTAGAGAACACCATTGTACTATGAGGGGTATTTATACCATAAGGTAGAATGCACAGACCATGCTGTGTTCATAGTAGTGAAAGAGAGGAAGACTTAAAAGGAAAAGGGACACATAATACAGGGACAGAGAAAGATAGGAAAGGAGGGCAAAAGGGACACATAATACAAGAATACAGGAAGTTAAAAAAGGAAAGAAACAGTGGCGAAAGGAAAAGAAGCATTACAAAGGGTTATCAATGACGAAGGCATCTTCCCCAACAAGGTGAACCAAAAAACGAATATGACATAAAGTGTAGGACATCTCCACCAATGGGATACCTTCGGGTTCAACCTGAATTGTAACAGTTTTGCTAGGCAAGTAGTGGGTAGAGAATATTGTGTGACAAGTTGATGATCAATGAAATTGCCAGAGGCTCCACTATTTATAAGAGCATTGGTTTTGACAGTTTTTGACTAGAAGAGCAGCAAAACAGAGATAACAATGTATTTCGCATGGGGAGTCATAGTACAGATTACAGGAGCCAGTCGTAAAGGAGAAGGAGAGCTGAACATTGTACTAACCCTCCATTTCAAAGATCCTCAGAAGTTGTAACTTGTTCAACAGTAGCAATGGCTACTGTTGTCTCTTCTATAGGAGGTTCAATAGTTTCCTCAAAAACAGTTTGAAGAACATTAAGTATTTCCTTCTTGGAGATGTTTCGGAAGGTGGTTATTGGTATGATTCAGGTTAAACCTGAGGGTATCCCTTCGGTGGAGATGTCTTATACCTTATGACACATTCATTTTTCCATTCATCTTGTTGGGGAAGATGCCTTTGTCATCAATGACCCTTTGTAATACTTCTTTCTTTTCTCTATTACTCCTTTCCTTTTTCATCTTCCTCCACCTTTGTATTACACATGCTTTTGTCTTCCTCTTTTGTCCTTCTCTATCTTTGTGTTACGCGTCCCCTTTCCTTTTCTGTTCCCCTCTCTCTCAATACTACAAACACAGCATGGTCTGTGCACTCTACCTTACAGTATAAATACCCCTCATAGTACAATGGTGTCCCTTAGCTAGTTCTGCGCAATTGTAGCGTTCTAGTTCCATCTGCCTCCGCTTGTGAGCGAGATCCTCTCCGAGTCCTCCAAAGGCTTTGCCATTAGCCTTCTACTCGAAACCCTTGGAATGTCTTGACATGACTCTTCATGAGATCCTCGACATTGCCTTGCAGCATATACCTCATGAGCCCCGACAATGTCTAGAGAGACTTCATTGTACAGGTAGAGTCAGGAAGACTACTGTTTGTAGTAGAGCAGAATGCTCTCGCGTAACAGTTATTTTGTTAATGTATTGCCCTAGGGCAGAGGGTTGGGGGCAGCAAGGGGCAGGAGTGGGAGAGGTTTAAGTTGGAGTGTAATGAGGGGTGGAGGAGTGAGAGGAGTTTCAATTTGCGGAGCATGGGTGTTTGCTGGTGTAGTGGACGCTATCGAGTAGGTTGAAGAGAGGAGTAGTCAATAGTGAATGGCAGGATCAATGTCAGAGTCCACTAGCTGGGTTTCAGGTACCAGTGCCTTTGTGGGACTATACTATGGACTCAGACATAGGGATGTAGGAAATCCCATTCAGTACTCAAGACCTATGCTTAGGACAAAGGCCAAGAAGAACTAGACTGGGGGTCTAGTCTTCAAGGTCACTAGAATTTATATTATTTAAGTACAATGCATGAATCATGCCTTAAGGGCAGGCCTTGTCTATATATGTATATTGAGAATCTAGATAAAGGCCATGAGGCCAAGCAATGAGGTGTGGCAGCAGAAGCCAACTGTAAGAAGCATGAAAGATGGCCAGCAACGGTGAGGCCGGTGGCAGATCTATAGATATATGAATAGAAGATCCTCAGAGATAGAATTGGGAGATGCATTGATGATGAAGAATGGAAGCTGAAGATCGCAGGAACATTCTATCAAGATATGATCCCTGAAAGGAAAGTGAGCATCTATAAAAGTGTCAATAGGGACAAACAAAGGATAAACTATAGTTATGTGAGCACTAGGGTGCTAACCATGGATGACTAAGAAGTCATGTGACCTGATAAGATAAAAGATAAGCGCGGAAGACTAGAAAGGGGGAAACCAGATATGGAACCCTAGATTAGAGATAAAAGCTAAGTGATGAATGACATTTGTCACAGCTGGTATAATAGCCAACCTTGTGGCAAATGAAACACTAGTTCTTGCACATATGACAAGCTTGGTCAACAGGACACATTCAAATAGTATCAACATCCATGGCATTAGGGTTACAGGGTGGATGAGAGAAGTTTCTCCCTTTTCCAGAGAGATTTTTGTCGATGCAACGTTATTGGATGTGGTACTTTGAGGCCTGAGTGATCCACTCCTTGGCTGTAGTGGGTTGAACTTGTTGAGAGAGGATCAGTTTAACCAGGTTCCTATCCATTATTGTAGTAAGTATTTTGAGGAGGGTGTCTTCCTCTGTGATGCCGGGGTTAGGCATTGCAATGGCTTTGCACCTCACTGTATTTCTGGAATCCGTTTTCCTTATCTTGGAAGTTTTGTTATAGAGAGTGAAGTGAATGGTGGGCTTTGGAGGACACATTGTAGGGGAAAAAGGTGGCTTTGAAATCTTCAATGAACTTGTTGAACATCCTTTCAGCAGTGGGGGCAGTATCAATCTTGGCAAACCATGCCTTAGCAAAGGGGATTCTGTTTCCCTTGGTCATCTGATTTAACATGAACAGGAGTTTCTTGTCATCATTATATAGAGCATCATTAATCTTAAAGTAGGCCTTCATGGCCAATAGTCAGTAATTGGCTTCTGTAGAGACTCCCAAAAAATCATTGGGCAGTCCAGCTTTCAGTTCCACCACAAGGCAATGTTGAGGATCTCATGGAGAGTTACATCAGACATTCCTAGGGTTTGAAGTTGTAGGCAAATGGCAACATCTAAGGGGTGACTTCAAGAAGATCTTGCTTGTAAGTGCAGGCAGAAGGAACTAGAATGCTACAATTGTGCAGAACTAGCTAAGGGACACCATCATGCTACAATAGGTATTTATACATAAGTATATCACACACAGACCATGCTGTGTATGTAGCAGTGAGAGAGAGGCATATCAAAAGGAAAGAGACATGTTGTCAAGATGATGTTGGAGTTGACAGGGTATGCAAGGTGTTCGTCCAAGGGGTCCCATAGGCTCAGCAGAGGGTGGACAAGGTAGTCCAGGCATCAATAACTACCCAGGCAGAACTCTGGAGGTGGTCCGGTGCAGAATGGAATCAGAAAAAGGGCAGACTGTGTGTTGGACCATGAGTAAAGGAAGGGGAGATAGAGTAAGAAAGCAAATAAATGTGGGGGGATGTGATGTGGATGAGGAGACTAGTTAGTGTTGATAATGAATATAACAGCTACTTAACAAGGAATGGACAGATTGAAACAAGACAGTTGGACAGTATGGTACAACCAGCAAAGATGAGATGGGACTAAATGTAACAAGAGCAAGATGAGACATGACAAGACAAGGTGTTAGTATCTGCTGCATGCGAGACCACTAACTGGAATAAGTTTGTTGGCAATGAGCACAACAACAATGAGTATGAGAATGACAAGGTGACAAGTGATCAGATGACTGTGACGTGAGACAAAAGATGTATTGCAAGATGGCCTGAAGGTGGATATAAGGATGCCTGGTATAAACTGAGGCACTGACAAATGATCATATGTTTTGGAAGAACAATGAAGCACAAGAAGTAAGTAAGTAATAGCGAGATGGGTAAATGGTCTGAAATGAATGGTAATGAATGATAGGCAGCAAGAACAACTCATATTGTGGATATTAATGAGTCCAGCAATGAATATATACAGAAAAGCCCAGTCCAGGGTGATGTTACGATCAATCCCTCTTTTTGCTTTATTCCTTCTCTCTCTCACTCTCGACTATGCCTTCCTCTTAGCCCTCGTCTATCATTTGTACTTTAATACCTTCCTTTCAACGTGACTCATTGAACATGACTCACTGTTCCTAGATTCTCTGTTCCTCTTTGATCCTATTCCCTTGTTCCTACTTTGTCCTGTAGCGTTACTTATCCACAGCTTCATGACTCATCCATACTGCGGATGACCTATCCATTTCAGACAATTCCATTGTCTTCCATTGCTTACTCATGACATTCTCCCCTTAGTATATATACTCACTCGTGTACTAGTAGTAACCCTAAGCTAGAGCTACTCAGATATCATTACTCTTAGCCCCATCCTTAGTCTTTGGGTGTGTGCCTCCCTCAGCCCTCAGTAACCTTCGTCCCTAGTCGTCTTACAGCCCATAGTCAGGGTATTGACTCTCACCTTCGTCACAAGTCCTTTGTCTTCGAGTCTTCGGCCAACCCTACCTGGGTCAGTTGTAACAGGTGACACCAGTGAGACTGAAGGGCAAAATGACTTAGTGTGCTCATGAATATGGACGGAACAGGATAGATTGACGTGGGACAGGATAAAACGAGTCTGTGGACACTCCTATGATCCTTCTTGGCCCTTACACCAATCTAGAGAGCTGTGGCTCTCTATAGTGTAATACAAGTACAGAGAAAGCTCAAAAGGGAAAGGAACAATGGAGAATGTGAAGAAAGAATTACAAAGGGTCACTGATGATGAAAGTGTCCTCTCCAATGAGGTGAACTGAAAAACGAATGTGGCAGATGAAATAAAAGTCACTACCGAGGGGATTCCCTTGGGGTCAACCTGGATCATAACACAAACCATGCCTTGGCGATGGGAATTTTGCTTCCCTTGGTCATTTTATTTAACATGATGAGCAACTTTTTATCATCCTTGTATAGTCTATTGTTAATTGTAAAATAGGCCTTCATGGCCAACAGCCAATGATTGGCATCCTGGCTATCTCCTGAAAAGTTCAGACCAGCCTTTAGTTCAGCAGGCATTCTTGGTGCTGGAGCAGGGGCAGGAGGGGGAGTGCAGTTTTGTAGCAGAGAAGGGGGACAAGATGGTTCTGCAGGAGGTTTGTCAGGGTAAGGAAGGCCAGCCAGCTGCTGCTCTAATTGATAAGCACCATAGCTCGTAGGTGCGATATCGAGCTGATACCATGTCACATGTAACAGTGACGAAGGGAATCGGGAAGAGAGAGCTAAGACCGGAGGTGTTAGCACATGAAGGTCGCTAGGGGGGTGCTTACTAGGCTAGGCCTAGATTACTGCGTTGTCATTGTTGGTAATGGTGACGAGGCAGTGAAGCGGTCGTTGTAGTTGAGAGTTAGGTGTTGATAGTATGGGGGTTCAATCTGATGCTATGATAAGACAATAACTCGAAATAACAGACTAGGGAATAAGTACACAGGATGTACTACTTATATACCTAGGCTATACTTGCACAGACCATCTATCAGAATCCTGCCCTTATCCAACCATGAGGCGGATGACTGATGCTATGACGTAATGTGGGAACACTATCAGTCAGCAGGGTACAGGGTATGGGTATGACATCACCAGTGACGTCAGGTCTCATGATTGCTCTAGAACAATACCATGAGGCGCACGGCACCTATACATAGCTATAGATAACCAGTATAGTAACTGGAAACTCTGTAGACCAGGCTAGTGGTCAATACGTGCTAGGAAGAGTTTACCATTATGACAGGGTTCATAACACTAATCTGGATCTGCAACTGCCTTTCCACTTCTTTGGCAGAAGAGTGGGTAAGGGGTTGAATAGAGAAGAGAGCATGAGGAGGAGATGGTCAATTGTCATCTAAAGAAGGAGTTTTAAAGATATTGCGAGAGGAAAAAATGGTGGATGGTCTGCTAGCCAGCAGGAGGCAAAGGATGAGCTAGTTCTTTCATTATGCTAGAGTGTTCAATATGTACTCAAGCTATGCATAGTTGGGGCTCATGAGGTATACGCTGCAAGGCATGTTGAGGATCTCACACAGAGTCATGTCAGATGTCCAAGGATTGAAATTGTCAGTAAATAAATGGCAACACCAAAGGGATGACTTTGAAGAGAGGGTCTCACTTACAAGCAGAGGCAGAAGGAACTAGATTGCTATAATTGCACAGAACTAGCTAGAGGACACCATTGTGCTACAATAAGTATTTATATGTCATAGTATCATGCACAGACCAAGCTGTGTTGTAGCAGTGAAAGAGAGAGAGCCATATAAGGAAAATGGAATGTGTAATACTAGTATAGAGGAGAACAAATAAGGAAAGGAATATGGATGGACAAAAAGGAAGGATCAAATGAGAGAGTTGATGGCAAAGGTATCATCATCAGAAACAGAAAGGAAAAAGGATGTTTGAGTCAATGTATACAACCTTGTATGAATGGAATCCCTTCAGGGTGTACCTCAATTGTAACAGTTGGGTCTTGTGTTCATGATCATCTTGCAGGTTTCTGTATATTTGCACTATGCCCTGGATAGTGGTTATGACAGCTTGGATGAAGGCTTATTTCTACAGCATGCTGGACACAGGCCCCTCCATTCCTCAATCATAATGGAGATGTCTTCCTGCCTTTACATCCACAGGAATGAATACACTAGCAGACCTCATACCCCTATCATCCTGCAGTGTCCAGGAGCATCATTTGTCTTGTTTGACCATTGTGGAGGCATTGCAGGTGGGATGATGGAATTAAGGATTGTGGGATAAATTAGTTGATGAATTTAATATTTACTGCCACACTAGTACTTAATTTACAATTATGAAACTCAGCAAAGCATTTGTATTAATGACTAGGATCAGCTATGATGTTTTTGCCCATGCACATGGTGTGCTGCATTCTCCGTTCCAAGTGACACAAAGGTTTGACAACTCCTGGAGACTACCAAATGAGTTTTACCATATAATGGCTCAACTCTATTTGATGTGTCCCTCAATGCCAAACATGTATGCTCTCTACCCCAATATTACCTTAACCACATAAATTATTTCCTGTGGAGAAAGGGTGCCATCCACCTGGTCCTTAACTTTACTGGTCAGCTCAAAATGTCAGAAACCCTCCATGCAAATCTCAAAATGGTATTATGGTACATGGACAATATTTTTGATCAGATAGTTGCAGAAGCTGCATCTTGCATTGGCAGAGAGTCCCTCAATGATACACCATTCCATAGTGACATTTTCGACGACTACTTGCTGATTGAATACTGGATTCACTGACATGAACTCAAAAACATCACCATTGTTATGATCAATCTCTCTTTTTCCTCTTTTTCTCTTTCCCTTACTCTAGACTATGTCTTTTGCCTCTCTCTCATCTACTATTTGTTTAACTCTTTCCTCCCTTCATGACTCCCTTATTGTGACTCATTTGATATGACTCATTCAACATGACTCACTACTCCTAGATCCTCCACTCCATTTCATTCCCTTCTTGTCCCAATATCTTTGTTCCTATTTCTTCCTGTATCCGTACTCATCTGCAGCTTCATGACTCATCCATACTGCAGATGATTCATCCATTCCAGATGATTCCATTATCTTCCATTGCTTACTCATGATATATCTCTCTTAGTATATACTTTTTCATGTACTCATAGATACCTTAAGCTAGAGCTACTTGAAATATCACTGCTCTTACCCCAAGTCCTTCATCCTATAGCCCAATTGTTGGGGTAGTGACTCTTGCCTTAGCCTCAGTCTTAGCCTTAGTCTTAGCCTTCAAGTTTTCAACCGACCCTACCTGGGCCAGTTGTAATACCATCTTCTGGATGCAAAATGATCACAACTTGGATCATAGTAGCCTCAGTGGATGCAGTATGTGATCACCTCCATACTGATACCTAGCTTACAATCTCACTAATAGATTGGGTGGCCTATAAAGAAGCTCTTGGTGGCATTTGATTTGGGGCACATATAAAGTATACATTTGCTCAGAAGGGGCTCCATACCTTGAAGACAGCTCAGATACTCCTGACACATATGACATCATTTTATAATCCACTACTTGTAGAAGATGATAATTGTAAGCAATCACCTTTCTTCAAAATGTATTGATAATAACCTGTTGTAGTTGGCTATATATTTGGAGAACATATGTATGAGCAAGACAATGGCAGTAACATATCTGACATGTGCCAAAGTCCTCTGATGCTACCATATCAGATGATGGAGAGGATACAGAGAGTGATGATGTTAAGGAGAAAGAAAAGAACCTTCAGAGATTGAAGGTACATAGAGGAAGGGGCAGGGGAAGGAGTGGACAGGATGTGGGCCTGGATAGCAGGAGCACTTGTGAGCAAATGAAGCAAAATGTGGGGCCCAGAAAGGAGGCAGGGAAGGGAAAGGGAAAGGAGAAGCATCAATTCTGCTCCAAGTTAGTTATCTCCTCAGAGAACAGTATGGAAGTATAGCCTACTGTATACTAATCATGTGCCATGTAAATATGTTGCTACCAACCATACATATGAAGTGTGGTATCTATAGAAATACTGCAATTGTTGGCATTGGACATATGGAAGGGTGATCTGCAACATGCCATCTATGTATATGCAGTGTTTACTGCACAGTATGCTGTTTGATGAAAGTGAAAGTATTTTAATTGACTGCATTATGTCTGATGTGCAGCATTGAATCTATGTTTGATGGTGTTAAACTGGTGTTTCACTGCATATCACTGATGACTATGTCTACCATTGCTGCATTGGTATATATGGATATTGCATATGGGTCTATCCAATATACTAGCATGTATATGGATATGGACCCACCAGCTGCATATTACATGCCACAGCATTGTGGTGCTACTGCATTGCTCAGCAGTGAATCATGACATAATGTTCTTAACATGTCCTTTCTAGTCACATGGACATGTGGTGGAATGCTTGCATTGGTTATATTATTTATTCGTATTCACATGCCTCTTGAACCTGAACCACCATCATTGCCATACACCACCATGCATTTGAATGCCATGTCTGATGCATACTGGCCCAAAACCTCCCAAACTCCACAACACATCAACTACATTGTTCAGGTCAAATACACCATTCATCCAAAGTCTTCCATGTACTTCTGGGTCAAGCAAACAAACATCCATGATGGAGTTACAAGTCATAGAGTCAACCTCCTGGAGCACTATTGAGCTTATTTTGTGTAATTACTATGGTGCTTCAATCTGGTTATAGGCCTGTACAACAAGTTCCACATCAAATGTCATAAGAAGTTCAAGGCCTCTCATCTATTTTTTGTATGGCTTATGGTGTTCTTGGACAATGTTATTGAGCCTACTATTCATCCAGCACTTTCAATCACCAATGTTGCCAATCTTGAGGAATGGCACAACTCAAACTTTGACCATTACCTCACCACCAAATTCCTGAGTCTTGGCCAGCATGACCCTGTCTCTTTGTGTGAGTTTTGGTTGTGGGTGGAGATGAACATCAAGTGCATTGATATCAGAGAACTTGGTGTGTGCCATCAGGAAACTGTTATTTGCATTGTGGGCTTTAATCAGCTTGGTAGATTGGAACAAGTAAATTGAATAAGTTCATGTGGACATTGAAGGAGCCTCATATATGGATTATTTCCTTGTTTCATGAATGGTGCTTATATATATATCACATCAATGGCATACAATCTCTTGAACTTTTGATAGTCTTATCTGGTATGCTGAAGATATGTCAATGTCAACCTGATTGTGGTTCATCCAAGGTGATTCCATGCCATGTAATGACCTACCCATGCCCGGCGACCTGCCCATGCCAAACAACCCACCAATACTTGACCAAATCCCTCTACCAAACCAGCTAGCACTGATAGGAGGAAACCACAAAAAGTGGGATAATGAAGCCAACATTGCATTGCAAAGTAAAAAGCACTCGAAAATACCAGCAGGCATCTCTGTGCAGTCAGCACTGATTATTGGATTTAACATCTCCTTCTTTGTAGATCCCAACCATGAGTAGTGTATTTCATATATTTCCTACATGTAAATAGATCATTATTCCCCCACATCAGTGGAATTACTTGCTATTGATAATCAGGCATCATCTCAGACAGTCCACATATTATCTCTAACTGTTTTGGTGGATTATGACTCAATATACAATAACAATACATTACCACCAACCTCCATATCATCCATAAATGATTCATATGAAATACCTCAATGAGCTTCCTTCGATTCACCTAGAATACCTGGTGAGTGAATATTTACAAATGGATATTACTGGATTTCATAGATATCTCAGACTCACAGCATTCTCCATGGGCAACACAACAGAACAGTGATCATGATGAAGCAACACATACTACATGTATTTCAGATGGTAGCATCAGTGAGTATCAATGTCAGCCAATATAGTAAAGCATATTTACCATCCCTCCACTAAGTGACAGAGGATATACATATCTGCTCAATACAAAAAGGATTGCCCCCATGGATCTCATTCTGTAAAGAGTGCCATAATATGTTGCTATATGCAACTGTGTAGTAAATTTATATCAATGGGTGAGTTTGCAATGCTCTTTTGCATTGTAGAAGGGCTGGCCCATGTGCTGTCAAGGCTACTGTGGAGTTCACCTTGGATATGTATCATTCAGCTGGTTATGATAAATTGGTTGTACATCAAGGTGTCTATCAGGAATGGCAGAGGTTATGTCTAGCTAGAGAGTACAAATCTAAAAGGATGAAAAATTGCTGAAGACCTCCACTACAAAGAACAGCAGCAGCTCCAATCCAGCCTATACAGGATCAGGATGATCCTACTGAAACATCTGACCATGATGTATTGATGAAGGAGTTATTTGGCTCAAGTGATGAAGTGAATGATAGAGATACTGAGATGGATACAATGGAAATGAAGGGAAGCATCAAATGGAGCAAGCAATGGAGATAGATAATGAAATGGAATAGTATGATGAGTACTATGACATGGACAATGGAGATGAGTAGGAACATAGTAATAATAGAATCTTGTATATTATTAAATACTATATTCAGATCACTGAAAATTAAATATATGATCTTATTATGTGTATTGAACAATGTGTGCCAATTGCAGCATTCTATAAAAACCATATCAAAAAAATATTTTGACAATCAATTAACTATTGGTTATATTTTCAATGTGGCTCTTGCCACACTCTCTCTACTCTTATACCATATTATACAAATCCACAGATACATCTATAATACTGTCTATAAATTATCACATTCTTACACATATACTATAAGCATATTTTAATCATATATTACTAGCTATCTAGTTTAAAATAATTATGTCATATGCCTATCCTATTAATATCATGCAATATAAATGCAGGAGGAGTGTATCTGGGATACTATCTATGGGTTATCTAATTCTTTTAAATACACTGGAAAATATTCATCACATAACCATTAGATATTTTGATGTAATATCATATACTCTGTCTATACCTCTATTGTCCCATATTAATTCTGGAGTGCATCTGGAGTACTACCTATTGATTGTCCCATTCTTCTAAACATACTAGAAACAAATTGCAACTTTTATACAACCACCAGCTATTTATTTTGGGGTAGTTATATGGTATTTTCCTTTTACCCCCCTATTATTCTATATCAATTCAGAAGTGTGTATGGAGTATTATCTATTGATTTTCCCATCCTTCTAAATATACTAAAAACATATTCCAACTGTTGCATAACCACTAGCTATTAGCTATTTATTTTGAGGTAGTTCTGTCATATCTCTTTTCTATCCTCCTATTGTCCTATTATCAATTCAGAAGTGCATCAGAAGTGCATCAGAAGTACTATCTATTGGTTGTCACATCCTTTTAAACATACTAGAAATATATTCCAACTGTTGCATAACCACTGGCTATTTATTTTGAGGTAGTTCTGTTACATCCCCCCCTTTTACCCTCCTACTGTCCTATATTAATTCAGGAGTGTATCTAGAGTACTATCTATTCATTGTCCCATCCTTCTAAACATACTAGAAACATATTCCAACTGTTGTATAACCACTGGCTATTGATTTTGAGGTAGTTCTATCATATCTCCCTTTTACTCTTACTGTCCTATATTAATTCAGTAGCAGATCTGGAGGACTATCTATTGGTTGTCCCATCCTTTTAATCATACTGAAAACATATTACAACCATTATATAATCATTGGGTATTTTTTCAAGATAGTTCTGATATACCTTCCTCCTACTTCTTTAGTCTATTCTCATATATCAATTTAGAAATTGACCTAAGAAGGATCATGAGAGTCATATTGGGGGCTTTAAAGGTATAGGAATCCATTGGAACAATCCTTGAGACCCATAGAATTTTTCTTGATGCTGTAGCCAAGTTATCCCCCTTTATTTACTTATATGGTTCTATCAATTTATTATGACCACTAAATCAGGCAGAATTATTTTCAGGCTTTCTTATGAGCTATATACAGATATTGTTATGTGAGAGCATGGTCTCATACTGCGAATGGCAGCCTTCCTGACTATATCCAAGCTATAGCATGTAGTTGGGGCTCATAGGATATTCACTGCAAGGCAATGTTGAGGATCTCACAAAGAGTCATGTCAGATGTTCCAAGGATTTGAAGTTGTAGGCAAATGGCAATGCCTATGAATGACTTTGAGGAAGGGGTCTCATGTGCAAGTGGAGGTAGAAGGAACTAGAATGCTACAATTGCACAAAACTAGCTAGAAAACACCATTATCCTATGAAGGGTATTTATACGTTGACGTATTATGCACAGACCATGCTGTGTTTGTAGTAGTGAAAGAGAGAGAGACATAAGAGGAAAGGGGATGCATACTACTAGTACAGAGAAAGACAAAAGTGAAAGAAATAATAAAGAACATGAAGGAACATTCACAAAGGGTCATCAATGACAAAGGTGTCTTCCCCTACTAAGTGAACGGAGAAACAGATATAGTGAATAGAATAAGAGATGGTGACAGATGGAATACCTTCAGGGTCAACCCAAATTGTAACATTACCTCCTTCATATAGTGGACACCCAGAGTCCACAATCAAATTAAGTCGAATCTCCTCCTGTATTGCATTCAATTGTATTGTCCACATTGTCATCTGAGGGATGAGGAGATTGACCAGTGAATAGGCAGTTCTTGAGGAAATGTTTGGAGGCATTGCAGAGTCTATACACAAGAGTATGCAATGTTACACAAGAGTGTTCTTTTGTACTGCAAACAGCAGTCTTCTTGACTTTACCTGTACGCTAAGATGTCATTGGGGCTCACAAGATATACACCACAAGGCAACATTGAGGATCTCACTAAGAGTCATGTCAGATGTTCCAAGGGTTTGAAGTAGAAGGCAAATGGCAATGCCTTTGGATGACTTCGAGAGGGTCAAGCAAGCAAAGGCAGAAGGAACTAGAATGCTATAATTGCACAGAACTAGCTAAGGGACACTATTGTACTATAAGAGGTATTTATATATTGATGTATTATGCATAGACCAAGCTGTGTTCATAGTAGTGAGAGTAAGACAGACATAAATGGAAAAGGGACACATAATACAAGAACAGAGAAGTCTGGGAAAGGAAGGGAACAATGGCAAAGGGGAAAAAAAGATTACAAAGGGTCATTGATGACAAAGGCATCTTCCCCAACAAGATAAACAGAAAAGCGAATGTGACATAGAATGTAAGAGGTTCCCACAGAAGGAATACCTTCAGGTTCAACCCGAATTGTAACAGATTGCCATGGACTCCACCAAGTTATCTGCCATCAGAAAATGGTCCCCTCCCTGCTCTGTTAAAGCAGTTTGCTCTTTCCTAGGTTTCTGTAACTTCTATCAGAAATTCATCCCCAACTTTTCCTTCATTTCTTGTCCTCTTATTGACCTCACAAAGAAAGATTGCTCTTGGGAATGGTCTCCTTCTTGTGAATCTGCCTTCCGTTCTCTCCAATTTGGATTCCTCACTTATCCTGTCCTCATTATGCCTGATATCTCCTGTCCATTCACTGTCATGACCAATGCCTCCCTTACTGCCTCTGGTACCACCCTAATGCAACCTGACATCAAAGGCAATTTCCACCCCTGCATGTACCTCTCCCATACCTTGTCCCTCACTGAACAAAATTATGACATCTATGATCACGAACTCCTCACCATCATTCATGCTCTGGAAGAATGGCGTTATTACCTTCAAAGCACTGGCCACCCTGTTACCATCCTCACCAACTATAAAAATCTCACCTATTTCTGCCAACCTCATAAACTCTCTCATCAACATGCCTGCTGGAAATTCTTCCTCTAGAACTCTGATCTTCATTTTGCCTACCTTCCTGCCACTTCTATGGCCCCTACCAATGCTCTTTCTTGTTTCCATGATGTGGACACTTCCTCTGACAACACTGATATCATGCTTCTTCATGATTCTCTTTTTGTTAATTCTCTTGACAACACCATTCTTGACAAACTCTTTCTTTTTACCTCAACTAACCTCTTTGCCTCTGCTGCCCTTGCAGCTCTTAACACCAGCACCTCCCTTCTTCCTCATGCCTCATTGTCTGATTGGTCTTTTTTTGATTCTAAACTTTATTTCAAAGGACATCTTTATGTTCCTCCTTGCCTCCGACAGGATATTGTTTGCTCCACTCATGAGTCCCCTGCAGGTGGCTATGGTGGCATTTTACATATTCAAAACCTTCTATCCTGGGATGATTGGTGGCCCTGTTGAAATGGTGACTTTTGGACTCTGGTTCACAGCCACCACTTCTAGACCATGTCATGTGTTTTCATAAACCATGTCACATGATATTCAGTAAACTATCCTAGATGTTTCTTAATAGAACATTCTATGAATTTATTCTTATCTTTTATTCTATCCTTATCATCTCTCTGATTGATTTAGATAAGAGATACATATGCTATTTGCTAGTTAAAGCATAGCCTTTACTACAGATGACTGATACACTTACTAATGCTCCACAAGCCTATTACTAATCTTTCTATGGAACATTCTAGACATACACAAGTACATACAGTATTATCAGTATAAAAACAGTCTATTGCTGCTCATAATAACTAAGCTGGTTATATCTTATCAAAGATCTTAACTAAGCTTGCTTATCCCTCAATATCTCAAGCTTGCTTCTCTAGTAAGTCTTTTACTAGAGATCTTATTCCCATTACTCATTGTTGCCTCTGGTGCCCTTGATTACACTCCTTGGAAGGTCACACTTCTAAAGGTTATGAGCCCTGCCTTGACAAATTGACCTTATTGTCATAATGTTATCAGCATACCAAGTGCTGCAATGTCTGGTCATCCCATCATGCATAAGGAGCTTCAAGCCATTGAGCATCATCTCATTAGGATGGAACTTAATGCCCCTTTGGGACCTTTACCTCCTATTCAGAGAAACATTTGCCATCACAATCATGCTGATGAGATTATTTCCTTGCCTAGGTCTTCTTGACCCATGTAAGAATATTGCATTCCACCTGGTAGGTGCCAATCTTGTAATCTTCTTTTGTTGATACTCCCACTGTTCCTCCATCCACTTCTTTACTTCAATGCATTCCATGTCAGCCTTTTTAGCCTCCACTTCCATCTAATCACACTGGTGCATGTTCTTCCTCTTCCTCAGAGAGTGACCACCAGTTTAGATAGTTCGCTCATAGCAGAGGCAATACTAGCCCTGATATACCCTGATACTGTCATCTATCCCAACAACCTCCAATTTTCTACAAAGGCCAGGAAGATAGTGATCTCTGTCTTAGCTGCCCTCATTGCCATCTTCCAGGAAGATCTCAAGATACTTGCCAAGGTTGTGCATTTGTATTTCCAACCTTCATCTATACCAATAAAAATACCTAATCAAACAATTGGAGACTTACACACTGTGCTCAGAGACTGTATAATCAAGTTCCCACACCTCCTGTTGTGAGAAGTACCAGACAGCAGACATCCAATCAGTCTTCTTCTTCTTCCATAATCCTTTCTCAGCCTCCAATTACAGACATTGAAGTCACTAGAGCAGAGTTATCCTTATTGGACACCATTCTACCAGAAGTAATAAATGACATCATTGGAGTTATTATTGAACCTTGTCTGATATCACCAGCACCTGCCCTTAACAATGCCAGAGACTCAAACAATAATTCCTCCTCTATTCACATTCCTTGACTTGTCTGGCAATTCCATGTTTCTGCATCACTATCTGCCTATTCACCCAGATCCAATCCCAACCTCTACTTTCAATCTGCAGTCAAACCTCCACCTCACTTCCCCAATTCCCAAAGAAGTTCCAGCATACCCATTCAGCTTGTTGGTGGTCCTTCAGGGCCCCTTTTCTATGATTTGGTTTGAAGAGAATACAGGATTAATGGAGTATGATTTGGTATGACCTGCCTTGACTGACATTCAGTGCCACATTGCTGGGCCTTAGATCAGGATTTCCTGGTCCCATCAGACCAACACTACTGGGAGATTAGGGAGTTGTTTAGCAGTTCCAGTTTCCTTCTTTTCCCCCAAGATCGCCTCCATCAAAGAGGCTTCCTGAAAGATCCCCTCCTGTTATGTTTCTAGGTTAGACACCTTTACTTTTCCTTTCGATTCATACTGTCATGATCATGTGACCTGCTTAATCAGCCAATCACATGATCAGTCATGTGCTAGTCATGTGACCTTATCCTTTATCTATGACATCATAGTCTAGACTAATACATGTACTTAATCTTCTCACAACTGTGAGACTACTTTAGCCATATATATGTAATAGGTTACACCTTAGTCAGTAGTTATGCCTGCCCTCATATGGTCTGTGTGTTAGTCCTCATAGTATAAATACTTGAATGCATGCCACCGAACAAGCCAGTCTTGTGCTGGTTGGATTCCCTCTAACCTACACATTCTCCTTCCTAAGTCTTTGTTTCGAGTTGAGGTACCTAAGACCAGTATTGGTTAAAGGTTGCCTTCACCTCCTCTTTTGTCCTTTCCAGAGACACTCACTGGCACTACTATTACAGGGAGTCACTATTTAGCCTGGTACTTATTTGAGATTAAATTTTTAAATCATTTTAAATCATATTTCTTAGCATTTAAAACATTTAAATTTTTTGAGTATGAGGGGTAAATTCTTCAAACCCTCCAAGAATAAGATCCTTGACCATATCCTTTATCCTTGAAGAGGATACATATCCCTGGAGGGTAGGAGTAGGAGTGTAGCTTGTGGTATCCATGGATTACCCCTGCTCTTGCCTATGAGTCCCTTCTATGACACCCCCACCATTTCCAAGTCTGTCATTTATCTGGGCAGATTTGAGATCCTCTCCAATGCTGACCACCAATTTGGCTCACAAGACCCAGTTGAATGTTACATCCACCACAATACCAACTGGGTCTTCCTATAGGGGACAGACTATATGCCACTTATTTAGGAGTGGAATAGAGTTCGATTTGGGCAGAGACAGAAGTTTTATTGGGATAACCCCAGGGAAATAATTCATAAACTCTTTGTTCTGATCCTTCTACCATCAATTGGTATTTTTTTTCCTTACATACTTATTTCACACATCCAGATCATCAGATCAATTTGGAGCTTAACTATGATTTGTTTATATCTAATGTCCTTTGTCATGAGTTCACAGGGATTGGAGAGCTCTCAGGCCTCCCAGGATGTTCCTGAGGAGAAGTAGCTGCTTGCTTAGAGTAACTTCATTAGAAGCACACTATTACCACAGGTTTGGCCAAAGCCTATGAGTGGCCTATACTTAGGTAAAAGGCAGCAGTGCCTAGAGCAGCACTAAGACCATAAGTCTCCTTATATTTTTACTATATATAGAGAAATGTATGATTACCTTGGTTACTCAGCTCTTCCTTATTTTTCTTGTGCCAAATCTTATTTACTAAATCCATCCATCACTGATTTAAGATGATGAGTTTCCTCTAAAATCAAATCTGCAGTATTTCCCATTTCTAAACATCAAAACTTTCCAAGAAGTCTATGCTTCTAATCCTATTCCAAATACAATTGTGATTGCATAATGTTTATGATATGGAGACATATTTGTTCCTAATGTATAATGTTCTCAGTTCCCCTGATCATTTCAGGGAGATTTACAAGGAACAATGGATTGATTATTGGAATCTCAGATGAAACTATGGAGCACAAAGAAGAGAAGAATAGCTATAAAGATGTTATAGATGTTGGAAAGAGTGTATAGAAAGATACTTCTACCAAGTCACACAAGACAAAGAAGAAGATCTACCAGGAGATCTGAGGCCAATATCACCTCTCAGGGATTATTTATTATGAGAAGCACAAGATAGAGAAGCACACTATTCCCCTATTGCTTCTGAGGTTCTATCATCCCTTACAGAGTTATCCAATGTTTTATCGGAATTAGACTGGAATTACCAAGCTTTTGAAAAACATGTGGAGCTATGAGATCTTTTCATCTTTGCTGACATTTTAAATTATCTCATTACTGAACCAATCTTGCTTCTTTTCTGGATTCTGTTTCATTTAAATAGATATGGATACCACTCTTCCTACAGACTTTCTTCTATCTAAAGAAACTCTTGCTTGAGTTCCTGTTCTTATTGGACCTTCCAAATATCATACTTGGTTGCTTGCTCTTCATGGTCCTCTTTATATGTTAGCTGGTTGGGACATGGTAGAAGGGACTGCTGCATATCCCACTGCTGGTACAGCTGTAGAGAAAGCAAATTGAAAGACCATCAATATGAAAATTCTTGGCTTCCTTTCCACCATGCTGACTATTGAGTTACAATATCAGGTTGTCTGGGAGCATGCAGATCTACCCTTACTGTTATCACAATTATGGAATTCAATAAAAGCCTTTTTTGGAAAGAAGAGTATTCCTGGACAGTTTCTTCTATTCCAAGACATGCTGCACATTAAAGTTGATTACCATAATGTTTCCACCAGACTTTCTACAATCTCCCCCTTGTTTATGCAATTCATGCATCTCAGATTTTTAAGCTCCTGGAAATATAAAAGCTATACATTGCATTAAAGCTTGTCCTCATATTGAACCTGATATGAATGGTGCTATTGCAGGTATAAAAGTAACTTGATGGTATATTGGATTTACAACTTGGATGGAGCTATATTAGTAGCTGCAGCTCTGCCATTATGGAATAGCAGGGGGTCCGGGCATGCATGGCCTGGGGTTACACCACAGTACAGTGCAGGTACAGGTAGCAAAATTGCCTCCTGAAACCTGCCTCTTGTCATATCCATGTCATTACTCCTATATGTCCATTATCTTGTCTGAAGGTCCCTGTTACATCCTTCTCATTGTGATTCATGTTTACATCGATCCCCCCTCAGTCTATATCATCGATTTTCATGTCGTCCTTATTCGCACTGTCATCAATGTCGTCCCTGTCGTGTCTTCATCGTCATGACCATCGTCCGAGTGGCATTGTTGTTGTTGTTGGCAATGTTTAGTAGATGTTCTCTTCATTGTCGTTCATGTCGTCTACATCGCGTCATCAGAGACATAGTTTGAGCATTTCTTAACAACAGTGATCAATGTGGTGCCACGATGGGAAATGCACACAAACCCACCCTTTTGCCACTCCTCCTCGACCCTCTCACATTCTTCATTGTAGGTGGTCTCCATCACGGCATGGCAGTGCCTTTCCTCATATGTAAGCTGGGAGGTGAACCGAGCACTTGAGGATCAAGAGTACATACACACACTGTACATCGGATGTATCTTGGGACGTGATGCAAGCTGGATGGTGGTGCTGTGAAGCATGGACATGTACTCTGTAAAGTGTCTGCTCCTGGGTGCATATGAGAGTGAGTGTCAAAGCAGAGAAGAGCAAGATGTACAGACTTGTCTCTATGATTGGATATTTCCTTTCCTATTTTTTTTTCCAGACAAGTCCTTGTGTTTCTTGTCTCTCTTTGAATCATTTGTGCAGGGTGAGCACATGCATCATTTGAGTCCAGGGCTGTGCTTACTGTGGGTTCTTGTGCTTAGTTTGAGTGGGCTGTGCTTACTGTGGGTTCTTGTGCTGGATCCAGTGATGGGGGCAGGCATTGTGGGTCAAGGCAGTTATACTAACTGAAAGCCATTGGTTGGAATGGCCAGGCAGGAACTGGAGAAAAGTGATGAACAGACCGGATTAATAAGCATCTAGTGTTGCATAACCAAATACAAGAGGATAGTACATACATTCATCGACCCACCTTGTTGAGCCCCATGCCTGCCAATACCACTCTTTCACTGAGTTTAGCATTGACTTTCATAAAAGGTCGGACATGAAGAGGATGGCAACAGCATTGTTGCAAATAAGTGGTAGCATGTTCACAAATCTCGTCCCCCTCCAAGGTCCCATATGGAGAATGTGATTGTTGTTTGTCATATGGTTATTGTCTTCTCCATGAAATTAACACCTGGAGATGTAATGTTGAGAAGAAGACGAGATGGATGAACCAAACTATGAACCCAGCATCTGGATATAATCCTCATCAAAACTGCCCCCCACATATTTGACCATGAGGCTGGTCTTGCCCATCTGTGAGTCCCCCGACCATTTCGACTTTAATGACCACCCTGTTCTTCTCGTTGTTTTTGACCAGGAGATGGGGATGTTGACCACTGAAGCCAGCTAATAAGGAGGAGGAAGTTGAAGTCATATGGGCCAACAGAACAGGACTGAGTGAAATCGAATGAATGGTTTGCTGGATGCCTCAAGGACAGGTAGGAGCACTGTGATATCTTGCATCGACAAGTTTGGTCACTGAGCCTGTGATGGCCTCCTTACAGTTGACAACCTGCAAGCTGGTATCTGAGCAGTAAACACTCGTTCAAGACCTCCATGAACACCTGCATGGGTCGTGAGCTGTCATTTGATGAACAGACAAGGAGACACACGTATAGTTGCCATGGGTGTTCGAAATACCACAGCAGCAACATAGGAAGTGTAGGTGTATTTTGCACCTCTTCTGTACTCTGACGACTTGTGCAGTTGGTGACCTTGTCCACCAAGAGCATGCACATGGGGGCTAGGAAGGTGTGTGCTCCAAGGACTCCCACTAGGTGAACAAAAAAGCCATGGTAAAAAATAGGTGAAATGAGCAATCCACTCACTTTGTTCAAAAGAAGAAAAAACGCACTTTTGTGGCCAGTGTCGAGGAATGTGGTTTGATGCGTCTGTAAAGATGCGGAGGAAATCCCTACCACCAATGTACAAGTTGAGACCATCCAGGCATTTCATTTTCAATGATGACAGCATGACCACACGATGTTATTGATGGTCTACACAGAAATCAATGGGCTTTCAAAGAAAGAAACAAGCTCAAACTCACATTCTGCACAATCTTGAAACTATACAAATCGTCTTTGTGGAAGACATTAGATCCCATGAATGTAAAGATGGACATGATGTTGTGGAGGACAGAGTTGGGCATCAGCTGGGCCAAGTTGGCCATTAAGAGCAGAGCCTCATTGAACGTCTGAGGGCTGTTAGTAACTATAAAGCAAAACCTAGATGAGTCTGGGTATGACAAACATCTGATTCAACTCACTCCTGATAAGCTCGACCAGAATGTCCAAGTGAATGGGCCTCGCCAGAGGATCCTGATTCCTCATTGAGTGTCGGAGAAGACCATGCCAGAAACCTACTCACCATGACCTTGCTCTTTTCTATTGCACCCATCAACATCTGGCAGATATAGCTAGTGTCCAAAGGTTCGAGCATACAATCCTGTTGAGTGTCTCCAAGAGGTTTGATATCAAATCCCAGGATCTCCGTTGTCACAAGCACTTCAGCTAACAAGCTCAGTGAGCTGGAGCTTGCTATTCTCAGTTGAGTGAGGTGTCCTAGAAATGCACAGTCAATTCTATACAACCTGGACCAAATGATGGGGAAGGTTTGCATATGAGTCCAATTTGGCATGCTTGTTTATGATGTCTTGCCTTCAACATGGTCAGATAGGAATTGATGAAGAAAGTGGATGATCAACTTGACGTCTCTGAGAAGCTTTCTGAGGAGCGTTTGGATTAGGACATGAGACGAATCGACAACCATGAGTATCTCCCAAAGGTATGTACTCACCGCTTCCCCACCCTCAGCACCTGCTCGCCACAGGACTGCGCAAATTTCTGTTCGTCTCTCAAGACCGAGATCCACAAAGAGCCTCTGCTCGAGGGCAGTTAGTTGCATCCAGCTCCTGAGCAGGATGAGTCCAATTCTGGCAGACCTGGCTCAGCATACATACAATTGAATATACAATGAATGAAACAGACTGGAGTGGAAGTAGATCGAAGGCCCGAAATCAGATCTTGTCCATGCTTTTTTGGCGATCCATCATAGTGTGAGATGGACTTAAAGATCAGTAAATGGTCCCATTGGTCAATGTGCATCCGCACATCTGATAGAACTGCAATCAATGACGGAAGCACAGTCTGGAAGTCAATGGCACTTCCATCAGAATGTCCACATATAAATGTGAGAGTGTGTAAAGCATGCGTTCTAACTCCCTCTGGAGACAAAGAGGATGAGAGTAGAATGTCGATGAGGAAAGCCAACAAACTGTCCCTAAGATTGAGGAATAGTGCTTGCAAAATGGACATTGAGAGCCAGTTAGTTACCTCACCTGCAGAGGAGGCAAGGGCATATATTTCTTGTATCAAAGCCCATGTTGCTTTGTGCCTCAAAGCTGAATACAACTTCTTGTGTGCACCCTCATCAGCCCTGGCTGAAGTGTAGCGAGGGCCTGACTGGTGAACCCGGTTGCCTGTTCCATCTCAGAGAGGATTAGCAATGATTTCTGGTGGTTGAAATATCAAGATCAAGGGAAACACACTGGGTACATAGTTCAGCTTTGAGGCACAAAGCAACATGGGCAGAAAATGGACATTGAGAGCCAGTTAGTTACCTCACTTGCAGAGGAGGCAAGGGCATATATTTCTTGTATCAAAGACACACCCTGACCTTGCTGGAGTAGCTTGACCACTTTGTTGCATGCCCATTGCGAAGACAGGCAAAAAACCCATTGACTGCCAAGGATGAAGTGAGGTCCTTGAAAGTGCAGAGATGGTTTGGTAGGGTTGGCAAAGTGGTGAGATGCTGAACAAGCAGTGGAAAAGATGTCTCATATGTGAGAATTACTGTGTGATGGCAGAAATCCTCAGCTTCCATGATCCATTGCTTGGCTGCAGAGAGATCATGTGATGAGTGTTTGTAAGATATTTATCAACTCGGTGTAGAGACTGAATAGATCCTGTCTTTCAACTCCCTCAACTGGGTGAAGTGAACATGGAGACAACATACGAGTTGATTGGTTGGGATAATCGGATGAGCAAAGGTCAAGGGCTTGTCACACAATGATGATGGCCTCATTGAGGTTCATCATATCTCCAAGCTGCCTGTGATTATGGGAGACATAGCTTGCGACATTTCTCAACAATGGGGATCAATGCAGGTACTAAAGGTCAAGGGCTTGTTCCTCGAGGATGAGGCCTTATTGAGGTCCGTGATATCTCCAAGCTGGTCATAACTACAGGAGAGATAGTTTGCGACATTGTTCAACATTGTTGATCGGCATGGATGCCCTGACGGGCGAAGGTCAAGGGCCTGTCTTGCAAGGATAATGGCCTTATTGAGGTCCATCATGTCCCCAAGCTGGTTGTAACAAGAGGAGAGATAGGGTGCGACATTGTTCAACAACCCTGATCGATCTGGGTACTCGGGCGGGCAAAGGTCAAGGGCTTGTTGTCTGAGGATGATGGCTTCATTGAGGTCCGTCACTTCTCCAAGCCGGTTGTAATGAGAGGAAAGATGGAGTGCAACATTGTTCAACAATGTTGATCGGAGTGGATGCCCTGATGGGCAAAGGTCGAGAGCTTGTCTCCCTCGGACTCGGATGATGGCCTCATTGAAGTCCATGATATCTTCAGGCCACTTGTAACGATAGGAGAGGTAGACTGTAACATTGCTTAATGGCATTGATCAACCTGAATGCCCTAATGAGCAAAGGCCAAGGTCTTGTTTTCCGAAGAAGATGGCTCCATTGAAGTTGGTCGTATCTCCAAGCCATTCATAATAATCAGAGACAACAAGGTTGATCAATTCAGGTGTGCTTCTCTGCAATGGATCATTGCTTCTTCAACATCCTCTATCGCTCCTAGATGGCTGTAACAACACCAGAGGTGATCGATGTTATGATTCGGGTAGAACCCGAGGGAATCCCCGAGGTAGAGGCGTCCTATGTTTTACGTCGCATTCGTTTTTCCATCACTCTGGTAGGGGAGGATAGCTTTGTCATCCACGACCCCTTGTAACATACTTCTTTTGTTTTCCTTCGCGTTCTTTTCCTTTTCCGCTTTTCTCAGTCCTTGTATTACGTGTCCCGTTTCCTTTT
>JBBPLX010000403.1:0-24817 GCA_038090015.1 Leccinellum albellum | reverse complement strand
CTTGAAGTGGAAATGAACAATGCTCAGACTACAGCACTCCCGCGCGGTAAGTACTAGGTTCGACAATCCTGCGGTTGAATAAAGATCGTTTCCAGAAACGAAAGTAAAGCTATGGTTTTTCCCAACCCTGGAGAAATTCTAGCCAAGCGCACTGCACAATTGTTCTAGTCGCCCCCGCGAACTGAATGAATGATATTGGAACCACCCACAAGAAGGCGACGAAAAGTATGGGTATCAGGAGAGAAAAACGAAAAACGATCTAGGGAGAATAACCATCGATACTGTCGACGTTCGATATCTTGCCAGCCTTGCCGCCGCTCGTGTGTAACTGTTGCCAATTCCACCCACCTGCAGAGAGTTGAAACCATACACCATCATCTACTCTTTGGATTGAACGAGTCACATACCAACACACGAGCCCTGTCCGCAGTTAACGGAAGTCCTAACCGCCTTATCCGAGACGCTGACGTCCGTCTTTTCGTTAATGAAGTTAATATTCTTCAATACCAGCAATTAGCATCTGCTTTGTTCTTCACAAGCGCATGGTTATTTACGGAAATCTTAACACCATTTCCAGGCGTTCCGCCAGTTTGAGGATAGCTTTGATCAATTATCATACCATACTGGGTGCAGTTGGTTGCAGTGTTGCCCTTATCAGTGGGATCCATAATGAGCACAGTAACGGACAAATAAGATAGATCTGCGTACGGAGTAGGTGACATCATTGACTTGACTGTTAGTCGCGGATTGCTGGGTCTTGATGCGGAATGCTTGAACGCTACGAGCCATGATTTCTGTTAGGGTACTGTTCGCGTTTCAACAGACACGGAATACCTGTTAACAACTTTATTGCCCCGGAAGAGAACCTTTTCAACAACAACGTTGGATTTGATCGATCCCTATAGTCGGAGATAATGGATATCCACATATTTGATCCACTGGAGAAACAACATCACGTACGATCGATATGCCGTGACCATCTTGACAGTAATTATCTTCAAATGTGAGGTTCGATCCTCGGTTGATAGCGATGCAATCATCCTTAAGAGAAGCGAATCAACTTAACTTTATCGAAAGTAGAAGATGAATATGATCACGCATACCTGGTTGATCACCGTGCTATGAGCCATCGTGTAAGTGCTGCAGAAATGCAAAAGATATGTGTTTCATACCAGTTTTTAATGAGAATATTATCCCCACTGACGTCAAGACCGTCAGTATTGCGTCCTAGGAATTATATCAATGATTCTGGTGTTTCCATGTATTGATGATTCTCCATTACCAGCAGGCCGGTCTCCGCTCTTGGCATTAGGAGAATTTCCTGCGCCTAGACATTCAAACATTAAAAAAGATCCAATCACCAAAAAAAAAAAAAGATCTCACTGTTGTCGACAGTGGAATCACTGACGACCAGCGGTCCATTAGAAGATATGGCGATGGCTCGCTCCGGGGAATTGAAGATGTGAACACCCTAAAACAAGGTTAGTCTTGCTGTCATAGCACGCGGATGGTGGCACTTACGGACATTGTTCCAGACATCTCGATGCTATGGAATCAAGTTAGGAGTGTCATCATTTCAGTCAATTCCGCGCACGCTCGCACCCCATCATTGGACAAGGTTTGGTGACACCGGTGCCTCCTTGGCCGTCCTGTGATCGATTAGACTTTGAAATAGTAGAACATAATATCACTTACCCAGTAAAAAGGTCCACCGCCATCCCACCTCTTGCCGTTTCCGTTGACTTGAAAGATACCATTAGGGCGGAGCAAAAAAGGCACTCGAAGTATGCTCACATGTGATATCATTCCCTCTGTTTTCGGTATCCCGAGGCCAATAAAAAATGAGTTGCATTCGAGTATTCCGATCTGGACGTACTGAATTTGGAACAAAGGACCCTCCCAGGACTTGTTTCCAAACTGAATGTCTCCTACTGTGCAATCGTCAACCAAAAGAACCAAAAGGGCGGTAAAAACATAAATTTTAACTCACAGACGTTCACGGTAGTGCCATCTTTCAGGGAGAGGGAGAACGTCTCTCCACTTGGCACAGTGAAGCCATGGATATTGATGGTAGTACACTCGACTGCGGCGTTCACATCACCTATTGACGTGATCGTACCTACACAGCCGCTAGACCTCGCCTGCGGCACAGCCGTGGTCAGAGAAAGGAGTGGAAGGAGAGTGAGGTATGAAAACATCCTCGTGCGAGTTGAACACTCGTAAATTGGTGAGCTGTAGAGTTATACAAGATGTCATACTTTTCCCACTCATGCGTTTATATGGGCAAGTAATACTGCTACCGCTGATCATGCAACGCTAAAACGTTTGGCATGATGGTTGAGATAGAGTCTAGATGGACGATCAGGGAGTAATGGGACGTGTGTCAAATGCTACAGGAATGAAGGAAAAGCTGGTTGGTCTGATTTGTCTCCGTCCGTGAGGCCTGAAACGTTTGATTTGACGTGAACACCGTCGAAGTTCACATGGAAACGCGAGAATTGATGAGATAGTGGTAGGTATAACCTTTGTAACCAATGTGTTAATCAAGTCGATCCTTTTTTGCCATGCGCAGTGATGAGTGATTGGGTCAGTATGTCGGTAATAGAAAGCGAGTTTGCTGCCTCAGTATCTTGCTGCACGCAACATGTAAGATACTTTTTCACGGGGATGCGATGTGTGCCATGCATCATGCAATGCTTTCCGGCAATGTATGAAACAGGAAGTGTCTCAAGTTAACATAACAAAATAACAGGCCAAGTTGGCAACCTGTTATTTTGTTACATTACTGGAGGCGCTTCTCGTGTCTGATTTCAGGTTGATCAAGTTATCCCCGTGCCGCCGAGTCGTGCGAACGTATGAAGGAAAAGGTACCAAGGCAAACCAGGGTTGATAGGTGCAATGTGCTTGCAGCCATTCGAGCCATTTGAACTATCGATTTGGAAGTTGGAACTGACGTGCTGCATGTCCTAAGCAAGTGTACCGGACGGGTTGTCACTCATCAGAATCAGCCTAGTAACTGTAACTGCTGTGTCGACTGATCATGCAGGAACAGGCGTACCAGTGTTTTGGAATTAATAATAGTCATGACAACCTGGACGTCGTCGAAGGTATGCTCAGTAGGTCGATAAGGATGGATGGAAGATGGCCTGGGAAAGTGCAAGCTCTGCCGCCGCAGTACGGTGCGGTAATTACCGGACCGGATGGGGACGAAACTTTAATTTTCGTAGCGGTGTAACCAACTGTACAATGTTCAGATGCGCTTTCCAGTGTCCACCCGTCGCTCCGTTGAGCAGCAAATGAGTCACCCTACATACAGCGATTCACCGGCACTTGCATCAATGCCAACGATGTTGCCCAGCACACAGCGCACACAGTTTTTTGCTTCACTCCACAACCTTGTTCCAATAATACGATATTCATATGCTGGTTTCGCTCTCAACGATCGGCAGTTAAGGATACTTGAAAGAATACTTCTCCAGAGTGTATGATACTACTGTAATCCACCATCATCAAACTGATAAATATGATGAAGTCGGCATCACTACAGATACTCGCCTTACAGTCTAGGGGTGCATTGCGAGTTCCCTCCATGTTCGCGTATACTGGCTCAGTTCAAAACGAGGTGGTCACTCTCGTCATCCCCGATTTCATATCCAACAGTTCACTCGTACCGTTACGAACCGAGTTGGAAGAAGGAACCTCTCCATCCGGCTCAACGTATTCACTGCAAAACATTAGCTATGGGCCCTAGAGGCCTGGTGGATCATCTTCGAAGCCTCGTATTGGATCCTACGTTCTAGGTAGCTCGGGTACACCCTCCCCACTTGAACCTACTTCTGTCCCATTTTTCTTTGCTTCGTTGAACGGCAATTCTATATCTGCCGCTCTCGCTCCACATAGCTCTCGATGACCAAAGTAATCGCATCCATCCACAGGTCCACCAAACAGTTTCCATCCTTAGTCTCCAGTGCCTTGGTGTTGTGCGTTGAACTGCGACTCGTAGCGACCGCACTGAATAAGGATCCCAAGTGGCCAAACCCCTGCTGTCAATAACGACGCGAGGATATTTTGATGCCTGGTTTCTGATTCTAATCAGGTGGGTCACCCCTTGTCCTACAAGCGTGAGGTATCAGTCCACTTACTGTGAGATAGTATCGGCTAACCAATCATCTCATACCGCCTCTTTCCTCATCCCGTCCTCGTTTGCAGCGAATACACATCCGCACTTGTCTGCCTCATCAGAACTCTGGTCATCGCGCGTTGCTCTATCTACTTCAGCCTATACAGACCGGACGTCTCCTACAAACGGACTAGACAAGAACCTCGCGAATCTGTCCTTGAAGTGGGGGGTGACTCTTTCCCCTGACAATCTGAGCTGATCTACTTCTGCGTTCTTCAAGGTCGAAGTAGACCGTCTTGACGTCTGCGGGAGCAACGGCCAAATGGTCATCGAACAGAAATATTACATTGTTCGTACAGGTGCGAAAACGGAAAATGAGGGCCTGCCCAGTGACTCCATCAGGCGGGGGTTAAATCTGCAAGGCATAAAACATACTTGAAACTTTCTATAGTTGTACCGCTTCATGCTGCTCGTGGGGCGGTCAAACATCCAAACTGTGGTATTTTCCCTGTCGATAAGGATAGTGGCTTTGAACATGGACCAGTCATCATCATCAAAATGCCTTTATGGCGGCATTAACGGCGTGGTACTTTGAAATTCTATTGTTGTCGACGGTCCATTGATAATACGCAGATGCTAATGTCGCTTGCAACGACCGCATTGAGGTAGTAGCAAGCGATTCTGCAGCCGACATCACGATTGTTCGTTTTGGTAGCGGCGTTAGAATCCCTGGTTGTCGAGGGGAGTAAACAGGCACAACGAATGCAATCTGACGATGGTGTATTGGTTTCATACTCTGAACAAATTAATTTTTCGCAACCTTAGCTGTCTACTAATAGTCCATTGCCAACAGGCGCAGCGATGTTGTTCAGGGCGAAAGCAGCTGGGAAGGTTCTCTGCAAATACATAGCACTCGCCACAAACTCGCCAGTGAGCTTGTCGTTGCGGAGGCGAGATCCCAGGGGCGGCGTGGACCTATCGCCTTTTTCAGTATGCATTGACGTATATCAATACAATACTAGTGATGTTCACTGCCCTTTACTTGGCTCTGCATACTATGTAGATGCTCGTACGGTCGAAAGGCGGAACTCCGAGGTCATCTGGTGGTGCCGATTTACCGTGTGTGTGTACTGCATCTACAATCCACTATCGAAAAGGGAACAGGTAAAATTGCCCTGACCTCATAATCGGCAATCACCGGCCTGTCAGGTGATTTTTCATTACCATAATTTTCATCTATTTTACGAGAAATAACACATTAGAAATAACATATCAGAAGGTACATCATCATGCTCGATCGCTCGCACCGTCGAGGCATGCGATGGTGACATCACTCAGTGGCCCATTCTCACATCCCACGTCTCCTAGGCTGACCGTATCATGACGGCCCACGGAACGGCGTCGCCCTTTCCACTAGACATCACGGAGCCACTTTTCTCGCCCCTGACATCGCCCGCCACCTCTCCGATGACGAACTCCTTGCAGCACACGCTTGCCAACCCACCAAACGGGATGACGACCTTGCACGCATCCATGAGAAAGCTCAAATCCATTCGTTTATCAGTACCAATAATAGCCTTAATGCCCTGCCCTCGCCGCCTCGCACGTCTTCTGGACCCTGCGTCAAGACACGGAAATCCACGGGTGGAACGAGGGGGCAGTTTAGCACCCCCTGCTGTTCTCGTCATCGTTACTCCACCTGTGTCCTCACTTCCGTCGGCGAAGCTGCCAAGCGAAGAATTTATCTCGACCCCGCCTATCTCACCCATGCAGTTATACTCACCGCCGGCACATTCCGATTGTTTCAAGAACCGCCTGTTGCTATCCTCGAATCTAATCCTGCAACTCTGCATTCGCACTTCCCTCACTCTACTCGTCTCTGTCTCTTACCGTTCCCGGATCGTTCTCGCCCATTCCATCTCGTTCCGTCACTACAAACTATGCCCCGATAAGCGTCTCCTGTCATTATGTGCTCTGTTAAACTTTCTCGCTGTTCCATCCATCTTATCCGCTGCGTCCGCACTATCGTTCGCTACCGCCGGCACACTCATGCCCTATCCCGACTCCGTTATTCGACGTCTGAACTTCTTGAGTTCTTCGAAGACCTAGCGATATCTCGCGCTCTCACCGATGCAGAAAACCGTGAAATAATTGTATGCTACGTCGACAAGACGATGAAGTTCTTTTGGGTCCGACCCAAACGGTACCAGAGCCAGGACTATACTGAATTCAAAAAGAATATATTCTATCAGTATCCTGGTGCAGAAAAGGGAATCCGCTATACCCTTCGCAATCTCGAACACGTCATCACAGCTCCTACGAACGATGACATCTCCACTGAGACGGAGCTTATCTATTATCGCTGAATAGCTCGTCGAGAACAAGAAGCTATCCAAAGATCGAGAAAACCACTGTTTCTGGCAAGGACTGTCTCTAGCCCTCAAGAGACGGCATCGAGATCTGTCTCGAAGATAAGAAGGCCGACTATAGCTGGGATGAGGCCACTGACTTGAAAGCCATTCGGGCCGAACGCTCTAGTACCCCCTCTACTACAGAAAAGCTGATCTGACGCTCAACACACGCTCTCCGCCAGCTCTGCTCGTTTCAGACGACAAGGACAACGAGGGCAGTGATAACGGTCACCGAAAGGATGCGCCTCGTGACGTTCACGCCATGCGGGTGAGATTTGATTTGTGTGCGCCCTCGAAGTCACACATGGATGAAGTCGAGGATCTTTCGTACAAGATGTATAGTCTAAACGTCGCTGATGTCACTTATCCGGCTCTTTTTTCCCGCCTCGTATTGCCAGCCCTAGCTGTAGCCCAGCACTGGACATCCTCCTCATCTCATCGGTTAAGTCAAGGGCCATGTGTGCAGCTTGCCAGTGCTGTCTCCGCTTTGATTTGTTATTTTTGTGGAAGACCGCCCCCGTACGGGATTACACATGCGCGGAAGGGTACATCCGTCTAGCCCAAGTCGTTCGCATCAATAGGTATCTCATATTCCCAAGCGGAGCACAGATCCGCCGTCATCCCCCACCGGACACCTGAAGGACAGCGTCGACGACTATTACAAGCAGAATACTCCCCGCAGCTCCTGCTATACCTGCCTTCAAGCGTCATCCCCTATCACATTTCCCTCAGAATGGCGATGACCGCAAGATCGGTGGAGATGAGTTTGATGATGAATAGCTGTGGCAGGCTGGGAAAGTATGGCCTGGAGCATTCGGCGCGATCGAGATTCGACACACAAGCTGCGTATAACTTATTTGACTTACCATCTCGAGCTATGTACTATCTGCATATCATCAGTGTCGAGCTGTATAATCGCTTCAAACCCATATAATATCTAGTCTAGAGCGTCCTACATAGGGTACTGTACCCCAACTGGACGGAAATGGATCCAAAAAAAAAAATCGCTTCAAACAGTAGTGTTTCGAATCACTCATTGAGTAGGTGAAAATCAACTGGTAGCGGTTCAATACGGCCGTACCGGTCATGGGTGATTCCAGTCAATTGTTCGGACAACTCAATCCCGTGTTGATTTCGGCAAAGAATAGGTTATTTTTACCCGTTTCCAGCGCCCTGTATAATGGTGATATTCACACTACTCCGTTGATAATCACTTTATCTCCGGTTGGATATCATCTGTATGCACGTTGAGCCCCCCGGTGATATTCACCTGGTTTCGTGTGTCACCTTAGGCGGGCGATGGAGGCATGCCGAGATGTGTGGCGATATCGATATTCGTGGCGTCTTTAGTTCGAACAAGGCCACGATGTAGATGCAAGTCATGGACTCAAGGCGATGTTGGAAGCCGATTGAATGATTCGCGTAGCCCGTATAGTAGTGCAACTTCAGGGAGGTTCAATTTTGGGATAATCCGGGACGATCATTTACTATCGGAGTGCTGCTGCAGGGGTCTCTGACTGGATCATGTGCCCATATTTCGTGGATGCACTTTTGATAGCTTGGATCACCGGCCCAGTGTGTTACTCTCGGTATCTGTAAGACATTTAAGTCATACGCACTGGCATCATGATCATGATACTGCGGATCGTCTTGCGCGTTCTCTCTTGATCTAGGCGACAGTGTACCCAAGTGTTCTTTGGGGGCACTATGGGTTGTCGGCGTCTTACATTCCGTTGCGGATCCGAGTCCTCCAACATGCAACGCATCTGCGGGGTGCCGGTGGATCTTCGTCACATCGCGGATGAGTCGGAGCGCTCGGCATGTCTTTCGGACTCGTTCCTCGAGTCTATGGATCAACGATACTACTCGCAGCGATGAGAACGGATTGTTTCACTCGCGAGGGCGTGAAAGCATTAAAGTCCGCTACGTCGAATTTCCCCTGACTCAGAGCCACAGTCGCCACGCGTATGTCAAGCTTTAGACACATTCATTATGATCGTCCGCCGCCGTCGGGAGACACACATTATTCATATTTCCAATAGGGATGTGATGCTGACTAAAACATCCGTGGACACTTCAGACAGCCTGAGGACAAAGTACTGTGGCGTAGCGTCGCAGGCACGAGCGGAGCGGCGGAGCCACAGTACAAGGTCAAGCGAGGCACTCAGGCTGCTTCCTCCCTTGCTTGCAACACCTGCGTGACATCGCTCAGTTCCGCAAGGCTCGCAACACTCATCCATGCGCTTTCGCATCTCTCGCTCTGGTTGATCTTGATTTAAGGCGATGACGGGAGCCGATCGGTAGCAATAGGAGAAACAAGGGAAGATCATACAACGATCGATCAGCTAATGTTCTGACTCATCCTGCTATTTGCTCAATATTTGCTGTCACTTATGTGTACTCCAACCTTGGCCTAAGTTATGAATTGAAATAAGATATGATCGAGCGCTCGATCATATCAGTCTTATTTTTAAGTTGATTATGATTATGCCAAGGCCTGACTCGCCACCTGGATCCTACAAATTACACTACTATGTACATACATAGTAGTAGGATCATTCAAGGCAATTGTTTTGTTTCTGATCTTCGGTCTTCGGTGGAGCCAAGCACCGGGATCACGGAGACACTGAAGGCGCCAGATCGCGCCACACCCAGGGAGCCCAATGATCGGGCCGTTTTTATGTTATCATCCTTACGTCATTGAGTGTCTTTTTCCAGTGAATTATCGTTTTGTCCCCATACTCGGCGAGGCCTCGGTTTCCGAGTGCAAGTTAGAAATTGGTTGGAAATACTTAGGAGTACCTAGAATGTCGTAAGCTAGAGCTATCGTGGGTGGGTGAGGAAAGGCGTGAGAAAGCGATGGATCAAAAGACTTTGGGTCCGACGGGTCCGACGGAGCTGTCCAGTGTCCGAATCACCATTCACCAACTTGTACTACTTACAATCATCCACTGTCACTTGAAACAAACGCATTTATGTAAAATACATAATTCCTGGTACATTTGACTGTATAGTTTTACATCCTAGTGGGTCCCAGATGGGCAGTCATGATCATACTAGCACTCACATAGCACATAACTCTAACCCCTTTTCGTCGCTCGTGACGAACCAAACACCCAGGTATATGCTACGGAGAGCCGGCCGACGAGATCGACGAGGCGCATATCATACATTCACGTTGGCATAGTGCCTAGTCATACTTCCTTCGTGCCTGGACGCCTGAGACCTGCACACGGTGACAGTGCACACCCGAAAGTAACCCTGAACCCCGCCCGAGCCTCGATGGTGCATGCAAAGTTGCAATGTATCCAGGACATGTTGCTCATGTGTTACCATTGACGAGCTACTTAATATCACCAGATTGATGAGGACGACTCAGTCCCTCCTCGGCGACTCCACACCCTGTCATCCAATGTTCAAGTCCGTGGTACATACGTACACAATGTATGTATCGATTCTGCACAAATGTACACCACATACACTGCCTATGACGGAAACATATTGTGCCTTCTCATTTACCCTTAAGTGAGTAAACTCCCCACTCCACGCAGTGCAAACTGGTGTGAGTCCCTGAAACTGGCTCGGAGGCATTCTTGTTCCTAAAGCTAATGCCGACATTGACGGAGGAGCCCGACCCTGGCAGGGTGACTTGAACGTGGACACACTGCACCGTGTCAAATTCCATGTACATGCTACTTATTGTCTTGCTGGTAATTTACTGTCGCTTATCCCCCTGCGCCCGGGCCCACTCCCACGTTTTAGACTGTATCGTTCGGGCACAAGCAAAACGCAACATGTAATTACCTACAGCAAACAAACACATTTTCTCTAAGATAACTACATTATGAAAGTTACATTATCCATACGAATATAGGCAAAGAGAAACCCGGACATGGAGTCGAATCCCGTGTATCTTATATGTAAGCATAGCACCGTGGAGGAAAATGTAAACGAGAAAGGAACCAACCTCTAGGGACGGGAATGGAATGGACCAAGCCACTGGAAGGATAGATGTGACCAATGTGATAATGATGATAGATATGAATGTGGGGGGTGACCATGCTTGTTTGGAATATGGGAGCGAAAGAAAAAATGACTGATGCGGGTAGATCAAGAGATTCGTACATAATATTTAACTTAGATGACGCTGAGCTTCTCGAGATGGCCCCTTAGAATGCCCTCTCGTACGCCCGTAAGTACAGTTTGCGTGGCTTGCGTGTCCTAGGACAACAAGTCAAAACCGGAACGATGTGTCAATAACCTAGCACTAGCAGTACGTACGATGGCGGATGTTTCATGACAAAAGAATGTTCGTTGCTTGGGTGACAGCCGTCTCTGACCGGCACCATATTAGCATACGACATAGCTAATGTGATGACGACATGCAACATACATGATATGCCCGGAATTTTTCACGAAAATCTGAGACAAAGACCACCGTCAGCACCGATATCATGGAGGCAATAATGGGCGCTCATCCAACGTACATTTTACGACATGTTCGAGATCATTTGGTTGGGAACCATACGTTGGTACAAACGTCTGTACGCGGACGCCAGACTTCAAAGTCGATTGGAGGATGTCCATTTTGTTTAAAAAGAGTATAATGTTGGTACGTGCGAGCAGGGGGCTTGAGCAGACCTGCTTCCAAAGGTTGATGGAATCTTCCTATAGGATGATAAGCTAAACTAAACAGGAAGGTGAGGCAAGACGCACCAATCGGTTAACCGACCTATCCTCATCGAGAACTTGGTTGAAAACCAGTGGGACCAGGAAAATGATTGCTTGGACTAGGCACGTCATGTCAGATTATGTTCAAAGCAAAGAGGATCAGCTGACCATCATCAAAGTAAGGCACCCACTGATGCCTTGAACCCCGACTACCGCCTACGTCATAGATGTACCATTCCGAGCCTATGTAGCAGCAAAAGTGAGCAGAAAGCAAGACCAACGACGCAGATGCATACCACCATCGACTGAGAATCGATGTTCTTCCACCCCATATGTCCGTAGTCTTGCTCGCACGATATCGTCTATGGAACGCCTCAGAGCATACCCCTCAAATTGTCGGAACACGAACCTATGTCAGGCTTCCAGCCGGGTTGGCCGATTCTCATGACGTCGTTTAGAAAGAAACCGGCGCTGTGCTCCATGTGCAAGCCTCTTCGCTTCAGGAGTGCCTGAACGGCAGGATCTGTCCAAAGAGCGTGAATGTCTGGAGCTAGCGCTTCTAGAAGAGGCGTTGGATCGGAGGGATGGGGGCGCATATTGCGGACAGATTGCTTTACCGAGACGGTGGGAGACTGGGGATCAACAGGCTGGACCATAGGGTCGCGAGTGGGCGATTCTTCATTGTCCGAGGGCGTTCCTGCGACCCGCTCCAGAATGCTCTTCCAACCACCACCAGCGCGAACACAAATTTCGTCGTTTCCAAAGAGGAAGCCATTGGCAGAGTGGTCGCCGACCCCAGACGCCCACTTCGTCCAACCGGTGGACATGGAGAGGGGTGGAGACGGACCGGCAAAATCGGGATGAAGCTGGCGAGCGAGGTTTGTCTCTACGCTAAGGAGTGGAAGGAGGCGGAGGCGGAGGGCGGCATGGGTTTGCGTCAGGGGAGGATCATTGGAGTCGAGCCTGATGTCGCAAGAACCATCGGATACATGGTTGAACATGCTGGGTGGAGAGGACATGTTGGGAGAAACATAAGAAGAATTAGGTGGAGAAGTAGAAGGAGTCAGGCGTGAGGATCCAGTCATGGAGGTGCCATGGTTGTTAAGTAGTGTGGGTAAGGCGGGAGGGGATGGGTGAGCACGGAGATTTGAACGGGAAGACTGGGAAGAAAGAGCCTGCAAGTCGAGTTCCTCTTCGATGATGGTCAGCAGCTTCTTGACCGAGCTGGGGTCGCGTGAGGATACGAGAGGGTAAGAAGACATAGAGTTAGGACGTACACGATGAGATTAAGCTGTATGATAACCTTCCAGAGAGGTATCTCGCGATGGAAGTAGTTTGGATAGAAGGTGAGCTGAAAGTCTGCAGAGAGCAGTAAGCGCTCATGCGGGGAAGCACATAAAGGAGACAGCATACTTCTGAGCATGGTTGACTTGCCAGATTCGGCCTGGCCTGTGAACAACGCGATGAGCGACAGTGATGTGAGTTGAGACGGTGTAGATGGTACCCAGAAGGAGGACTTTTATGGCCTTTTTGCGTTTCTCGAAGAGTTTTCTGGACTTCTCGATGGCATCGTCGATTTCCTTTGATATTCTTGCAGCTTCCTGCTGTCGCGCGATGCGAGCCTGCTTGTCGTGTATTGATTCATTGCGTGGAGGCTTGAAAATGTCTGACCAGTTGTCTTTGTGTAGGTCGATGGAGTGACGCTGATAGGTGATCATGTCGACAGGGAACAAATTGGAAAGCGATGGCAGCCGGCGACAGCGAGGGAGTAATAAGGAATCCACACAGCCAAAAATGGAAATTAGTCATACAGATCTCAGATCCCCTATTTTGCAAATTGGCCGGTTCCGTCCATCCACAGGCACCACTATGGCTCAACCGCTTACCCATTCTTGCGATACATAAGTAATTGAAACCCTGTCACCGGCGAGCCAAAGTTACTCCTGTTTGATTCCTTAACCATTAGGTTACTCGGCCCGCTTTGCTTGAAACAAGGGGTCTAGTTAACCGTCCTCCAATCGCATTCCCCGGAGCGATCGGTGGCCGTTGGGATAATATCTCGTAAATACGTCTTTTCATCGTCGTGGTCATTTCCGGTTCGACTTTTGATCGACACGTTTCACGATCGGCCACCCAAACAGCCCTTATAAACGGACCCACGTCGACACCTCACTTGGTCACTACCGTCTGTGCTTTAGGCTTTTTCCATCATGCTACACTGTACCGCAAATCTGCGATTCGCGAACGGGAATTGAGACCAAAACGTCGTCGAGGTTTTTTCTTGTGTAGGAACGAAGGGAGACCGGTGTTCTCGCAAATCGGAACTACTCGCCGATATTTGCAAGAGGTCATGCGCCAGCCCGTGGTACGTACCAATATTGGGCTGCTTGACGTAAATCGTGTATGTTCTTACACAGCAGAACGTTCATCGATAACCAGCACACTCGAGCGCGTCAAATCTCGTCGCTCTCCGAGTCAGACTTGGCAAGGTTGGCCCCCACGTGCTCCGAGGATGTGTTTGGACGCGAGGTGCCCCATCCTCGCAACGTCAACGGTCCCTCGGCCTACCGATACCAAAGCGCACATGCTCGGTTCTGAATCAGGCACATCAAAAATCCAACACCACGAGGTCAACACTGTTCTTGTTACTGCCACTACGTGCGCCTCAAGCATGCACTATTGTCGCGCCTTTAGGGCCCCATCATCCTCGTATGTATCATGACCATTGATCTCTTGACTAGAAGCGAACCCAAGTTCTCCCCAACACAAACCTGAGCTAAAAGGTTTCGTCATGGGTTGTCCGTTGTTTCCGCTGACGCCTGACACTCAGTGGACACGTCGCCGTTTTGTCGTATTGACAAGTAACTGATGCGGCGCAGCCACTAGCTCAAAGTTCTGGTGGAATGGACGGCCATTTGACTTTACTTATTGTTCGCCATAGAGGACAAGGTTGGTCCGTTCCTATGGCAGCACCGACCGAGACTGCCGGAACACTTAGGTAACGTAACTGGGCGCCAGGTGGTGCTTGCCACTTTCAGTTTACTGTGGCATGTAGCACTGCTCGCACACTGTGTGGTAGCCATCACGAGGATTTTCCCCCGACCATCTTGCACGACCGGTTTGAATGATGGTGAATTATGATTGGTCGAGGCGATGAAAACCGATGATTGATGCTGACTGGCCTTACCAAGTAGTAGTACATAAGCAGTGTTGCTATTGGTCCGCGCCTTGCAAGTAATACCGCCACGCGTGATGCGGCTGGCACTACTTAGCGCTTATCCTTTCGTCGACCACGCCTATGTAGGCACGGCTCCTCGTCAGCGTCAGACGGAAATTACTAGCATGTGCGACGTCACGTACACTACGTTGCTGATTGGACGACCGTATACGTATATATAGTGGCACAACAACGCGGCCTCGTGCATGCTATATTTCAGGACCGGTTCTGACGCTCATTTCGGCGCTAGTGCCCAGCAGTTGGGCTCTTGCATGTCATGCCAATCAGGAAGCACAGAAGAAGGAACGGACTCAACGAGCGGAATTCGGCAGGACTCTTATCAGATATCTTTTTAGATCGAGACCTCGAGTCTTGATTGGATGAGGAACTCATCAAAGTGTGACACCGTTGTCTGATTCATGAGTCATGATCACGCGCTCAGCGAACTACCAGTAAGTTTGAACCCCGGCAGGTAGTCTTTTATAGCACTGCAGTGACTCGTGACAGATAGACCAGGATTCTGGACTGTTCTTTCACGCAGGTATGTGGTCAAAATCTCGGGATTAGTCCCTGGAAGGATTTGAGAAAGATCCATGACATTTACGTTTAGCCTATGAACACATGGCACCCGGAGACATGCTTGGTACTAAGTGCGATACCACAAAGATTCCAGTAAAAGAATCCGACGACATATGATAGCAATGTAATTACGCCGATAGCATACGTGACAGACACATGTCTGGGCATTGTTCGACGGGATGGACGAAATAGGAACCAAAACTTGAACGGCGAGACGGGTTTTCTATCCTTATCTCCTTTTGGACCATGATCGTGCATGTCCAATCACAACCCGCGGCGGAATGGCCAATTGAACGAGAAGAGCCTACTAGTGGTCAGTGACTTGCGAAGACTCACGTTATGATGATCAATGAAACACACATCCACGTATTCATTCATTCAGAATCATACTCATTCATTTACTTCAATTGTCCGTCGGAGTACTGGTCAAATCAGTGGGAATCAGCCCTGCAAAAACATGGGTATGTCTTGTTATATATAAAGAAGCGAGGCGAGATGAAGATGTGATTGCAGATGTAAGTAAACCAAATGCTAATGTGGTTCGGATTCCGCCGAGGCGCTCCTCAGAGTCGGAATATTCCATGGCACAGGAGCGCCTCGGCAGAATCCGAACCGCACTGGCATCTGGTTCACTTACTCAAGTCCATCGACTCGCATGGGCCGTAGTAAAGATCCGTCCACCGCCGTTCGGCTCTGTTTCGCGAGTCTTTCTCTCATCATTGATGAGTTGTCTTCTAGTCAGACTCCCACGCGAAGATGATTCGAACTCCATGGAATTACTAGATGTGACTCAAACTCTGTCCAAAGCCAAGCTGCCGATAGGAATCCTGCCAGCTCATCTGAACGCGAGCGCCCGAGACCCGAACGCCTCAGACTCAGAACTACGTTAAGATCTCCATAGCAGCCACAAGCTACGGCTTTCCAAACCCATCGCCAGCCTTCGACGAGCCTAGGCCGCACTGGGAATCTGGGACGGCTTGTGGCGTGAGTTCCAATCAAATGAACAACTTTGCTATTTTTAGTATATTTCCCGCTTTTTGTTTTCCCTCGCCTCGCGTGAGCACGGGGAGATCCGTAACGGTGCGAGCATGGGGTCACCTGGACACATCTGGGCGAGCTACTTTCGAACGAACATGCAACATCTGACCATGAGTGGGGGTGCAAGATGTCCCTTACCCCTTGCCGGACCGCCGGGCCGCGCGTTGCCTTGCCCATGTTAAAATTCCCTCACCAATCAGTCCTGCGCCTTATAAGCGGGGGGTAATTCGTCATTATGCAAGACTTTGGTTATTACTCAGGGACCGTTCTCTCTTCAAGTTCGTGGGTTATTCTTTCCCGACCATCGTTCGTTCCCTCGCTCGGCCATGACCACCGTCAACATGCCGTCGTCTATATTCAATTTTAAGAACATTCGAGTGTATTGTGAGTCAGAGGTTTCAGAAGCGTGACGAGTCTTGTGCCTTAATCATGAGCAGGGTTGGCGTTCGTTTCGTACTGGGGGATCATACTCTTTGGTTACGATACGTGAGTCATTGCGTACCTTGAATCATGAGAAAATTTACCATCTGACTTGCATGATAACGACAGTGGAATCGCCGGAGGCGTCGTTTCGCAAACCTACTTTGAAAAACACTTTGGAATCATCAACCCGGACGGCACGGTCAACGAGAGCCAGAAGGTAGCGGTCTCGTCTAACGTCGTCTCTGTCCTCCAGGCTGGCGCGTTCTTTGGTGCTTTAGGAAGTGCGCCCCTCTCAGGCACGTTGACGAAGTTCGATCGTATCTCACCCGCGCGTGTGCTGATCAATCGGGAAATCACCCTGCAACAGCATACTTTGGTCGTCGATGGACCTTAGTCGGGTTCACTCTCGTGTTTTGTCTGGGTGCTGTAAGTTGGTTGACATCTCTTCTTCAATGGCCTGGCCTAGCCTTTGTCTGGCCTCGCCGGAACGCAGATGCGGCGAATTTCGCCGTGCCTGGTTGCGTCGTGTGCATGCGCTGAAGGCTGACCATGACAGATCCTTACCACGGTGGCCGGCGACGGCCGAGGGATTAGCTACATCTACAGTGGACGCGTCGTATCTGGCATTGGCATCGGCGGAATATCTGCCGTCGCGCCTGCGTACGTGTCAGAGTGCTCGCCAAAGGACGTGCGTGGGCGAATCACGGGCCTGTTTCAAATCATGGTGGCGATCGGCGTGATGATCTCGTACTTCATCAATCGTGAGTAACATACTGAGCCATGGTGTTTGTTGTGTTCTCTCATCGATGACCGCTCTTTTGTGTCTGTCTAGTTGGAGTGGGGCTGCACATGGCCAATAGCCCGCAAGTGTGGCGGATTCCGTTCGGATTCCAACTCGTCCCTGCCGGATTGATGTGCATCGGGTTGCTCACCGTTAAGGTTAACATTTCCCTATTTCGAATGTAGCACAGAACTTACAGCATATCCGTAGGAATCACCACGATGGCTGGCTACCAAAGGCCGTCTGGAGGAGGCGTTGCAAAACCTTGCATACCTGCGCAGAGAGTCATCCGACGCGCCGTCTGTCAGGCACGAGATGGCAGAGATCGAAGCTGCGATCAACGAAGAACGCGAAGCACGGAACGGACTGGGCATCCGCGAAGCTTTCTTTGGAAAGGGCAATTTCATCCGATTCGTCATCGCGTTCGTCATCTTTTTCCTCCAGCAGTGGAGCGGTCAGAATTCGGTCGGTTACTATGCGCCCCAGATTTTCACTTCCGTGAGTGTGGTCGTCCATTTCCGTCTATGTCGAGGGACTTCTTGTAAAAAAAATCCTTTTAGATCGGGTACTCTGGGACGTTCAACTCGCTGCTTGCATCTGGGATCTACGGTATCGTCAAGGTGATCGCGACGGCGCTGTTCGTGTTCCTCATGGTCGACAGTCTGGGACGTAAGCCCTCGCTCTTCATATCTGCTGTGGGCATGGGTGTTACGTTCTTTATCATTGGCGCGATCCTCAAAACGCACCCGATTGTGACGGCCGCAACCACTCCCTCCCCTTCGTCCAAGGCGATGGCTGCGATGTTGTATATTTATGTGTGTTTCTACTCGATGGGGTGGGGACCGCTTCCGTGGGTGTACGTCTCGGACATTTTCCCGACACGGACGAGGCATTATGGGCTTGCCGTCGCTTCGGGGACGCAATGGCTGTGGAGTGAGTGTGATCCTCCCTTTTTTTTTTGGCCGTGCGATAAACGTCTCGCTAGATTTTGTTGTGGCCAAGGTGACGCCGACGATTGAAGCAAATCTGGGCTACAAGCTCTTTATGATGTTTGCAGCGATCAATATTGGCGGTATGGCCGTCTTTTCTCTGTGAGTGGTTTCCGCCTGGCCTCGAGAACAAACGCTGACACCACCCCCTTGACAGCATAATACCCGAAACCAAAGGCCTCAGTCTGGAAGAGATGGACGTCATATTTGGCTCGGTCAGCGCAGAGGCGCGCGAGGCTCTGATCGACAAGGAGGAGCGGGCGCTCAACGACGTCTCCCCTGCAGGCTATGCGGACAGGAGATCGAATCAGACCAAGGTCTGAAGGCCGTGCGGCATCGATACCCATGATTTATTTGTATTTCTTGTTTTCCTTCGCTATCTGGCGGTTTTCTTCCGTATGTAATATGACCCTGCCGACGCTATGATTTCACGAAATATTTAATGACAACCCTGGCTTTCGCTCTGATAGGACTCTCTCACGTAATTGTACGTTCAATGCGATTCCGCAATACATATGTACTTGTTGTGATTCCTTATGATAAAGATCGCGGAGGCATCAATTGCACATTGTATGCCAAAACACAACGCCCATTCATGGTTTCCAAGGTTGTCATCCTCATGTACGAGAGATACCGGCCAAATTCGACCCACGCTGCACTTGTATAACCCGGACCAAGACTGCGATCATGGGAAGAGTGAGGGGGGTAGAGATCCATATTGTTTGTTCATACCATATATACACCATACACTCGCCGCGCGTTCTCGTTCGCCCGTCGCATAACCTCCGCCGGTCCCCATCCTTTTCCATCCGACATGCCATCGCTGCCCTGGCCTCGTATCACTTCTGCAGTGAAATCAGCCACCCAAGGTATCATTGCCGTATGACAGAGCGGCAGCCTCTTTCCCCTGAGTTCAGGCATCGATCCGTATAGGTTCGAAGGCACCATGAAAGGCGCGTCGGTCTCGAGCAGGATGCGTAGTCTGTCTAAGCCAGCTGGTCCATCGGTGGCTTCTCTTCCAGTAGGGGCTCCACCTGTGTCCATCATCTGACGCACGACTGTAGCGGTGTTGAGGTTCGTCGAGTACGAGATGACGCCCGTGATCCCGATGTAGAGGTTCGGAAAGTGGTCGAGCAGTCTCCGTGCGAACGCGGGCGAGTCGGTGAAGCAGTGTACGTGAATCTATGGGTTACGAGTCTAAGCACGTAAATGTAGGGGAAGTGTCAAACAAGATAAGAGTGAGCACGCAAGGGACCAGCTGCTGCGTTCGTGTATGCGTACCAACCCGATGAGGCACATGCAACGCACACACAATAGGGGACGTGGGGAGAAGAATAGGACTGGTCATGCGCACCTTGTGATCGGCAGGGACGTGCTGCTTCAATATACGTTCTGTGTCTTCTTCTGCCTCCCGGGTATGTATCGTGAGCGGCTTGCCGAGTTTGACGGCCGCGCGTAGCTGTCGAGAAAAAACCTCCTGCTGGATGTTGCGCGGAGAGTTGTCGTAGTGGTAGTCGAGGCCGATCTCACCCCATCCGACGCAGCGGGGATGGGCCATCGCTTCGAGGCTGGGGGGTAGAGGGTCATGCTGGGGGAGGCGACGAGGAAAAAAAAAAAACTCACATTGATCGCTCGACCGCGTCGTTGTAGAGTTTAGCCTCGTGTCTAGCAGAGAAGCGCATGAGCCATTGAAATACGAGCGTCGAAGACGAATACGCACGGGTGAACGCCTAAAAGAAGTCTGGTCGAAGTCATCCACAGCGAGACATGGCTAATCTACGCACCCATCACAAACCAATATTCGATCCCGCTCCACCTCTCCTTCCTATCTAGCTCGCTAATCGCGGAGTCCGCAAGTTCCTTCCACGCGCGCTGAACCGGTGCCTCGCACCACACGTCGATGATTGCCTTGACATTGCGACTGGTGTACACCCCGCATACGAAATCCCACACGGTATCGAACTTGCCCACGGGGTACTTAGTCTTGTAGGAGGAGAAGGTGGTGAGGAGATGGGTGTGCGTGTCGACGATTGGGGTTGTGGGTGTGGACGCGGTTGGGTGGGCGGGGAGAGTCCAGAGATGAGATTCGTCGGGTAGAGCGTATTTTTGTTTCTTGTTGATGTTCTTGCCCATCGTGGTCGTAAAGGATCTAAGTTGATGGGATGGACGGAATAGCAATAATCTTAGCATACCAGTGCTGAGTTGTAAACTTTAGGGGCACAACTCGTAACTTTTCCACCAACCAATGTTGTATGTCCGAGTCTCTTTGAATGGTCCAGTGAGTTCATTATGTGCTTTTCTTTTTTCACCCGTTTGCTCAGATTCTCGTTCAGCTCCAGAACAACAGGTGGATGATTGAATCCTGCCTATTATCCCTAATGAAATATTCCTCTGCATCTTTGATTTCATCACCCCATCCACTCCAGAGATCCCACCATGTTCAAACGAGCTTAAGGTGCTCAGCAATCTCTCTTGTGTCTGTTAATTCTTTGCCAGCATCTGTCTCCCTTGCATGTTTCACGCCATTGAGATATCTGACTGCAATGTCACCACCATATATGAAGCATGCATGCTATGCTGACAACTTGCCTCAAAGTGGCTTCTTGCCACTAGTTTAGTCAAGTCCTGTCATTTCACTTGGCGGAACTACATTCACAGGGGTGACCCAAAATTCATGAAAACTTGAACCTTTTTCAGAGTAATGGCACACACATATAACATATAACATATGCAGGCTCTACCTTATATGCTCCAGAGTGGAGGTGGTATGCCAGTGGAGTGTGGCTGCTGTGCTCCTGGTGCTTGAGGATCTATTGTTTGAACTTTGTACATTTGAACACCAACCTGAGATGCCAGAGGAGAATGTCAAGGTGGAGGTGAAGGTGTCATGACTGTCTGTGCACAAATGTAACAACTATGATCAAGCCGAGGTGTCCACAGACATAACACACCTGTGCACACTCAAATGGTACCTGGAGCACATTGAGCATATGGATTGGTTCCTGCCCTGGGGCAGGTCTGAATCTACCATTATGGAGCTATGCCTCTGTGACATGTATCACTGCATGGAATACATGCATGAGCTGTATGTGCTCCCCTTCCATGCTCTGTGGTCTCTTGAGGCATTTTGTTTCTCCTGGTCAGAAACCTGTTTTCATGCAAGATAGCCTGGGCTGTCTTAAAATGCATGGTGGATGATTTGACATGGAGTGAGAACTTTGGCTTGCTGATGGCCTGCAAACTGTTGAGCTGAAGTGGGGTGATATACTTGTAAGTTGGATATGTGTCCTCCCTATTTTGTTGTCCTGGTCATTTGATAACTTACATATGTACATACTATCTTCCCTGTATTAGAGGATTCATGGGTCCATTAACATACAGTTGATTTCATGCTAAATGCAGGTCTAACTAAAGACTACTTGTTACGATCCTAGTCGTAACGGTAAACTCTTCCCTATCATGTGCTGAGCGGTTATGGTCTTACAGAGTTCCCGGTTACCGTTACCAGTTATCTATAGCTATAGGTGCTGAGTGCCTCATGGTATTGTTCTAGAGCGATCATGTGACCTGACATCACTGGTGATGTCATACCCTGTACCTTGCTGACTGATGGTGTTTCCACACTACATCATAGTATCAGTCATCCGCCTCATGGTTGGATTAGGGCAGGACTCCGATAAATGGTCCGTGCGAGCATAGCCTAGGTATATAAGTAGCACATCCCTTGTACTTATTTCCTAGTCTGTTATTTCGAGTTATTGCATTGTCATAGCTATTGAGGGACCACCCCCATACTATCAATCCACAACTCTTGACTACAAGGACTGCTTCGCTGCTTCGCTGCTTCGTCACCGTCCCCAACACTGACACTGCAGTAATCTAGGCCTAGCCTAGTAAGCACCTACTAGCGACCCCCGTGAGCTAACACTTTGGTCTTAGCTTCCTTTCCTGTTCTTCCCTGTCACTGTTACATGTGACACAGTATCTACTCAATATTGCACCTAGCGAGCATTGGTGCTTATCACTACTCTTTCATCTGCCAATGGATGGCATAGCTAGATGACCTGCTAGTGGGTGAAGTTTGATGCATCCTTCATGATGAGCTTGGTCCTGTCTTTGCCAGTCTCACACATATAGATTATTTTGGGGTGGTCTTCTATTTGGTGGATAGTTGGAGGTAGATGGATTGAAAGTGTCATCTTATAGTACTTTGGTGCAATTAAGTGTGTTACATATTTTCCTGAGCCAGGAGGTCACATTGTATGTATGTATGTGTGATGGTATTGTCAATCAGGCATGAATATCCTTTGAAACCTGATCCTACAGACCCTATAGACCCTATAGATCATTACAGACTACCACAGGCTCTCTAGATCCAACAGCTCTACAACTTCTCCAGCTCTCTAGACTACACAGGATTCTCAGATTACTACAGACCACTACTGCCTCTCTAGCCCCCATAGACCACACTGCACTTTCTACTACACTTTTGACTACTTTTTTTTTGGTACACTTGGTACACTTGACTACACTTTTGACTACACTTATGACTACACTTTTTTGATACACCTTTTTGTACCCTTTAACTACACTTTTTTCATACATTTTCCTACACATTTTTGTACACTTTTTACATACACATTTTTTGGTACACTTTTGACTACACTTTTTTGTATACTTTTTTGTGAACTTCAGTGAACTTTTAACTACACTTTCTGGATACACTTTCCCACACTTTTTTGTACATTGGTATACATACTATTTAGTACACTTCTATTGATCACTTCTGAATACACTTTATTACACTTTTCATATACTTTACTATATTTTGATCTTCACTAAAGAAGTGTATCCAATGTGTGGTAAAAAGTGTCCCAAGTAAAAGTATAGTAAGAAGTGTACCAAAAAAAAGTGTAGGAAAAGTGTAGTAAAAAGTGTATCAAAAAAGTGTATCAAAAAAGAATACTAAAAGTGTCCTAAAAGTATACTATAAAAGTGTAGTAAAAGTATAGTAAGAAGTGTACCAGAAAAGTATAGTAAAAAGTGTACAAAAAGTATAGTAAAAGTGTACTAAAAAGTGTACTAAAAGAGTATAGTAAAAAGTGTACAAAAAATTGTAGAAAAGTGTAGTAAAAGTGTAGTAAGAGTGTAGTAATGTGTACACATGACTAGCAAAAGTATGCTACTGCATTGAAGCAATAGTATATATATGTCTATTGAATAATAGTTATAATTATAGTCATATACTTTCAAAGTAATTGCATGTCATCCAATAGTTCAGATTAAGCAATTTTCTGTTTAGTAACTGTCATGGTTGGAGACCATGTTAAATGTTAATGTATAGTATGTATAGTCAAATACTTATAGTTAGTAAAGTTGATACTTGTAGTAAATAGAGCTGAATAGTGGTATTAGTAGTAAGTTAGAGGAAATAAGAAGATAATTGGAGTTGGAGTTAAAATGAGTAAGATGAATGATAATATTTTCATTGATATCCACAAATATCCACAGACATTCACAGACCCTCTCCAGACCCTCTACAGACCACTTCCAGACCTCTGTAGCCTTGTACAGACCTCTCCAGAGAGGAACATATCTGTGGAGGCTGTGGGGTCTGTATAGATCTACACAGGGCTGTACAGCTAACTTAAAGTTTGCTGAAGGCTAGGTCATTACAACAATAACACCCATTCAACAATGCTTCTTCATTGATCCAGTGTGTGAAGACATTGCCAAGGAGCTGAGCACAGCTTCTGAATCCTGGAATCAATACCACCATAGGAAGCTTCATGAACCTGGCAGATTGCACCAGCAAGCAGTAGCATTCCTAAAGCAGGATCTCAATCAAAGTGGTTGACATCCAAAACTATCAAAGGGGGCAATTTGGTATTTTTGGAAGAAGAGTGCTGAATGTGAAGCTGGGAATATAGCTGCCCACTCAGCATGCTGGGAAGTTCTTAGAGATACTATCCTATATCATACACCAGATGCCTGAAACTCAGCATCATCTTAGACAGTTGTACCATTTTAAGTTCGGAGTTACTGTAGAGTCAGATGAGGCAGTTGGTAACCTATTCTTGTAGGCTATAGTACTATACATATTATTTTAATTTATTCTTGGATTATTCCATTTTCGACAACGATGACACGATACGCCACAATGTGGATACAACCACAACCACAACTCGGCGACCGCCTCCGAATCGTTTTCCTCACCCTCACTGACGACACAACTTAGATGATGTTGACAACGCAATGACTCGACGATGGCAACACCAGGATGACTATGACCCACGACTAGTACGATGATATGACCACGCGATGGAAAACGCCCGTCGTCGCCTCCTCGTCACATCGAGGATTACACGTGCACGCACCACTTGGCCCCGCCCGTCCTTCCCAGCCTTCCATCTCGCTCCCTCGTCGCCCTCCTACCTTGCACGTGTCCACAGCCACACCTGCCCCCCCTCTTCCCCCGTCCTCACCCCTATCGCTACACATCATTTCCTTGTTCTCATTTCCCCTGGTGCGCGACCGCGGCGCTCCTGGCGCTTGAGTAGCTGTCGTTTGCAAGGTTGCATATTTGAT
>JBBPLX010000402.1:0-24889 GCA_038090015.1 Leccinellum albellum | reverse complement strand
TCCGACCTGCAGGTAGATCCACTAACTTCCAAATGTTACGGTCTTTCAGAGATTTTATCTCTTCTTCCATTGCAATATGCCATTTCCTCTGTTCATCTATCAGTAACTTTTTTATATCTTGATAGTGGACAGGTATTCCAACAGATAATGCTGCTGAAGCAAGATGGACTCGTATCCATTTATTAGAAAAGGTTTGTGGCATTTGCTCCATAATCTCCATATCCTGTAGATTAGGATCGTGATATAAATCTTCAAAATTCTAAAGATGAGTTGGAGATTGATTCATTTCCATATCATCAGAATGTTCGATAGAACGATTCTCCTCCTGAATGGAAGCCATAGGACGATTTTGTAATTGATTCCGTTCAATCTCCACAGGCGTGTAATCTCCGTAAGCATTATCGGGTAAAGTACAGTGCTGTGGGACATGATTTGAAGTTTGAATTCGACTCTGAATTGCTTCCATATCACGAGTAGGTCCATGCTGGTGTGGCAAGGCACGAAACTTGGGCATTGTCATTTCAGATGTTCGTCTTGGAGCTAACCAGGGTCTGGAAGGTTCTAATGCTCTAGATTGACCTATTTGTTCTGTCTCATCATGGACGTCCAGTGTCTCATGTGGAAATTGTGGTAACTCAGAACCACTTTGTGTTAGATCATCTACCTGTCATCTCTTATGATGATGACGATGATCTGGTGTAGTACGGAAGTGCATATCAGAATCCGCACAAGCAAAAGGAATAGCAGGTTCATTAGGGAACCTGTCCTTCTTAATACCTTCATACCGAACTAAGGTTCGATCAGAAGAAGGTCTTCTTCCTTCAGGAGATCCCCGAAGAAGCAAAGGAGTTAATGGACCCGGTTGTTCCAGAACAGGTGGAGATCGAGATGGAGTGCATCCTAAGTCCAGGGAATCATGCTCAAAAGGGAATGGTTCTGATGATGAAGGCAGTATAGATGGAGAATGAGGATAGTGTGGATCAATATGAGGAACATATGGAAAGGAGATAATCTGATCAGGATAAGTCCGATGCATAGGTTCCGATGGAAGTCCAGGTGGAACGGATAGATCTTCTTCCCCGATTGGTGGATCGATATGGGAAGAGGGAATAGAGGAAAGTTCATCTATAGGCTTAACCTTCTTTGAACAATAAGGGAATACTTCTTCCATAAACATGGCAGTGGATGAGATGAAGACTCTCCTCCTGGTGGGACACCAAAATCGGTAACCCTTAGTACCTGTTTCATATCCAATTGTTACGATTAGCCCCTCTTTTTCCTTTATTCCTCCTTTCTCTCGCTCTCGACTATGCCTTCTGCCTAACCCTCGTCTACCATTTGTACTTCAACACTTCCCTTTCATCGTGACTCACCCATCGTGACTCACTAGGTGTGACTCATTCAACATGACTCACTATTCCTAGTTTCTCCATTCCTCCTTGCTCCGATTCCTCTGTTCCTACTTCTCCCTGTAGTATTACTCATCCGCAGCTTCATGACTCATTCATACTGCGGATGACCTATCTCTTCCAGACAATTCCATCGTCTTCCACCGCTTACTCATGACATCTTCCTCTAAGTATATATAGTCGCTCGTGTACTAGTAATAACCTTAAGCTAGAGCTACTCGAATATCACTGCTCTTAGCCCAACCCTTAGTCTCTAGGCGTGTGCCTCCTTCAGCCCTCAGCTCCCTCAGTCCCTCAGTCGTCTTACTGCCCATAGTTGGGGTATTGACTCTTGCCTTCGTCCCAAGTCCTTCGCCTTCGAGTCTTCGACCAACCCTGTTACGATACGGGTTGAACCCGAAGGAATCTCTGAGGTAGAGGCGTCCTATGTTTTGCGTCGCATTCGTTTTTCCGTCACTCTTGTAGGGGAGGATAGCTTTGTCATCCACGACCCCTTGTAGCATACTTCTTTTCGTTTCCTTGATGTTCTTTTCCTTTTCCGTTTTCCTCTGCTCTCGTATTACGCATCCCCTTCCCTTTTATGACTTCCTCTCTTTCACTACTATGAACACAGCTTGGTCTGTGCACGATACGTCTACGTATAAATACCCCTCGTAGTACGATGGTGTCCCTTAGCTAGTTCTGCGCAATTGTAGCGTTCTAGTTCCATCTGCCTCCGCTCGTGAGCGAGACCTTCTCCGAGTCCTCCAAAGGCTTTGTCATTAGCCTTCTACTCGAAACCCTTGGAACGTCTAGATGTGACTCTTCGTGAGATCCTCGGCGTTGCCTTGCGGCGTATACCTCGTGATTCCCTGTGACGTCTAGTTGACTATCGCAGAGGCTAGAGTCGAGAAGACTACCGTCTGTAGTGGAGCCAGAGCGCTCTAGCGTAACAAAAGAACTAGCTCGTCCCCTGCCCTCTGCTGGCTAGCAGACCGCCCATCATTTCCTCCTCCTCCGGTCGATTTTGCGCCCCCTCCTCTGACGATGAGTCTCCTCGACGAATCGCCTCTTCCTCTTCGAGACCCTCCCTTCCTCGACTTCCACCTCACCCCGCTTCTGAAGCAGAACACCAGGCTCGAATTGAGAGAATTGCCGAGAAGCTCGCCTGACAGTTGGACCCCCCGACCCCTCCTCCACATTCACCCTCCCCACCACTGGAACTCCCCCTGCCCGACGACAAGATGCCCTCCGAACTCAAGGCTGGATTGCCTGAAGATTTTTCAGGGTTGAGCATGGAAGCCAACCACTGGTTAATGGCCATGAAGGCCTACTTTAAGATGAACGAAACTCTATACGATGACGCTAAGAAGGTCCTAGTCCTTCTCAACAAGATCACTAAGGGAAACGGACTCCCTTTTGTGGAAGCATGGTACAAGAAAGTTGCCACTGGACCGGCTGCTGACATTACTTTTGACAAACTCGAAGAAGACTTCACTGCTACCTTTTTCCCTTACAACATTGCTACTGAAGCAAGACGCGCCCTCCGCCAGCTTAAACAGAATTACTGAGACAAGGAACATGGGTTCCAGAAGTACATCTCTGAATTCCAACTCCTCGCCGGACGAGCCGGCATCACCGATAACGAAACCTTGCTTGACATCCTCGCCTCTGGGATGGATCGTAACATAGTTAGAATGATCCTCTCCCAACAGAACCAGCCCACCACCGCCAAGGAGTGGATCACACAGGCTTCTAAGTATCACGCTCAGCAAAGGCGTATCGATGACATCCTCTCTGGTGGAAGGGATAACTTTTCTTGTCCCCCTTGTGACCCTAATGCTATGGATGTCGACTCTATCAAGATGTCCCCTGTTGAACGTGCTCGTCATTTCCGCGAAAATCGCTGCTTCATCTGCCACAAGGTTGGCTGTCACACCTCGAAGCATCCTCGCCCCAGCAATAATGGGAACTCTGGATCCCCACGACAGACCTCTGCCCACTATACTCCTGCCCCGCGCACCCCCGCTCCCACGCCCGCTCCTACCCGTCACCCTCAGCCATCCGCTCTTGGGCAATACGTTAACGAAATTACTACGTCCAAGAACGTCTCTAAGGAAGAGATCTTGAAAGTTCTTAGGACCGTTTACGAAGACATTACGGAACCTCCGGCAGAAGAAGAAACTTCAGTAGCTGCCGCAGCAGTAGAAGAAGAGACCGCTCCTTCTGAGGATTTTTGAAATGGAGAGTCAGTATGACGTCTAGCTCTCCTTCTCCCTTACGACTGGCACCTGTAATCTGTACTACCCCACATGCGAAATCCATTATCATTCCCATTTCGCTCTCGTGCCCTTCCCAAATCGTCGAAACTAAAGCTCTGATTGATAGCGGAGCATCCGGAAACTTCATCGACCAAAAGTTAGTCTTGAAACATTCGCTCCCCACCACTCGTCTGTCTAAACCCCTTGCCGTAAACAATGTCGACGGAACCCCCAATAAAAACGGAGTCATCAGATCCCTTGCAACTGTCACTCTTGCCCTACAAGACTTCTCTGCCCCTTTAAAGTTGTACGTTATCGATTGTGGAAAGGAGAACGTCATCCTTGGGCTCCCCTGGCTCCGGAAATTCAACCCTCAGATCAACTGGACAACTGGGACTATTAACCTTCCCTCTCTTATCCCTGTAGACGAAGACCCTGACGAAGTAATAGAGCAAAGATACCTCGTCCGCTTCCTGGAAAAGAGGCCCTATCACAAATGCCCCGATGTTACCTATGGCCTCCTTCCCATCGCTCTCCAAAAGACCACCATTTCTACAGAAGCTGCCATCGCCACTGAGAAACCCTCCGTCACCCTTCCTCCCCAACTAACTGAGTTCGCTAACGTGTTTGCGAAACCTCCCATCGACGAACTTCCCCCATCCCGTGATATCGATCATACCATTGAATTAAAAGAGTCGTTCGTCCCGAAGGTCATGAAAACCTACTCCCTAAACCCGAAGGAACGAGAGGTCTGTTCTGAGTTCATCAAGGAAAACTTGGAGAATGGACGTATCTCCCAATCTCCTCAAGCATCCCCATTCTTTTTTCGTTCCGAAGAAAGATGGCTCCCTTCGCCCCTGTCAAGACTATCGCTACCTCAATGAACATATGGTAAAGAATGCCTATCCTCTCCCCCGCATCCCCGACCTCGTCGACAAACTAAAGACCTCCTCCATTTTCACTAAACTTGACATACGTTGGAGATATAACAATGTCCTCATTTGACCCGAGGATCGATGGAAGGCTGCCTTCATTACTCCCGACGGACTCTTCGAACCCAACGTCATGTTCTTCGGTTTTTGCAATGCCCCTGCCACCTTCCAGGCCCTCATGCATCGCATCTTTGCAGACTTCATCGCTGAAGGGTGGCTTATCATTTACATCGATGATTTTCTCATCCACTGCGGGGATGATATGGAACTCCACTGGTCTCTAGTTCGCAAGGTGTTACAACGCTTCCAGGAACACAAGCTTTACTTAAAACTCGAGAAATGCACGTTCGCCGCTCGAGAAGTTGAGTTCTTAGGACTCGTCATCCACGAATGAGAAATCTCTATGGACCCCACTAAACTCTCCGCCATCGAGAACTGGTCCCCCCCTTGCTCCGTCAAAGCAGTACGATCTTTCCTTGGGTTTTGCAATTTCTACCGAAAGTTTATTCCCAACTTCTCCTCCGTCGCTCGCCCCCTTATTGACCTAACCAAGAAAGATCTGACCTGGAATTGGACCCCCTCCTGTGATTCTGCCTTTCGCTCTCTCCAGTCTGCGTTTTTAGCCCGACCAGTTCTTTCCATGCCCGATGTATCCTGCCCTTTCACGGTCATGACCGACGCTTCCCTCACTGCCTCTGGTGCCGTCCTCATGCAGCCCGACACCAACAGCGACCTTCACCCCTGTGCTTATCTCTCCCGAACCTTCTCCCCTGCTGAGCGGAACTACGACATCTATGATCGGGAACTCCTAGCAGTCATCCATGCCCTTGAAGAATGGTGTCACTACCTGCAGGGCACCAGTTGCCCCGTCACCATTCTCACTGATCACAAAAACCTCACATACTTCCGTCAACCCCGTAAACTCTCCCGCCGTCATGCCCACTGGCAATTCTTCCTCCAAGACTTCGACCTTCATTTCACCCATCTCCCTGCCTCCGCTATGGCGCCTGCCGATGCGCTTTCCCGCTGTCACAATGTTGATACCTCCGCTGACAATACCGACGTAACCCTTCTTCCTGACTCCCTTTTTGTTCACTCCCTTGACGTCGCTATTTTTGACAAACTCGCTTCCCTCACTGCCTCTGACCCTTTTGCTTCCGCCGCCCTTGCCGCCCTCAATGAGGGTACCTCTTTACTTCCTCGTTCTTCCCTGACCGATTGGTCCTTTTCTGACTCTAAGTTGTATTTTAAAGGTCGTCTTTACGTTCCTCCCTCTCTTCGTGCTGATATTGTTCGCTCCACTCATGAATCCCCCGCCGGTGGTCATGGTGGTATTTTACGTACCCAAAATCTTCTTTCCCGGGATTATTGGTGGCCCGGCCTTGCCTCTTTCGTTCGTCGTTTTGTTCAAGGGTGTGGCACTTGCCAAGCTCATAAAGTAAATACGCATCCTTCCACTCCCCCTCTTTCCCCCCTCTCGTCCTTCGCTACCCGCCCCTTCCAACAAATCTCTATGGATCTCATCACCGATCTTCCTCCCTCCTCTGCTGCTGCTTTTGACTCTGTTCTGGTCGTGGTCGACCATGGCCTTACGAAGGGGGTAATTCTTCTTCCCTGTCACAAAACTGCCTCCGCCGCCGATATCGCTACCCTTTTTTTCAAAAACGTCTTCCCCAGATTCGGACTCCACGACCGATGCATCTCTGACCGAGGCCCTAACTTCGCCTCCGCCTTCGCTCGAGAACTCGCTCGTCTCCTCCAATATGACCTAGCCCTCTCCTCTGTGTACCACCCTCAGACTGACGGAGAAACCGAACGAGTTAACCAAGAACTCAAGACGTACCTCCGCATCTTTTGTGATGGAAAGACGGACATTTGGGCCGACCTACTCCCCATGGCAGAATTCTGTCACAACTCCTCCATTCATTCTGTCACTGGACAAACGCCCTTCTCCCTTATCTTGGGGTATGAACCTCGAGCATATACTCCTATCGGAAAGACCTTCCTCCCCAATCTAGAAGAACGCTTGTCCCTCCTATCCGAAGCACGAAAAGAAGCCCTGGAAGCACACCATAAGGCGCAACGCCTCATGAAGGAATGTGTTTCCTCTCGATTCGTGCCCTGGAAAGTTGGAGATAAGGTCTGGTTAGATAACAAGAACCTCCACCTCCGCTACCCCTCTCGGAAGCTCGCCCCTCGTCGAGAAGGCCCCTTTGAGATCACTCAGGTACTATCGCCGGTCACTTACAAACTCCGCCTTCCCCCCACTTGGCGTATCCACGACACGTTTCACGCTTCTCGCCTATCCTCCTATTGGGAGACTGCCGAACACGGCCTGAATTTCCTATCTCCACCCCCTGAGGAGATAGAAGGCGAAGAAGAATATGAGGTATCTGAGATTCTTTCCCACCGAGGAACACGAGGCCGCCGTCAATATCTCGTTGCCTGGAAAGGCTGGCCCTCGTCGGAAAACACCTGGGAACCCGAAAAGAACCTCTCCCACGCCACCGCCCTTCTTTCTGCATATAAGAAATGCAATCCTCTTCACTTCCCCCCTTAAAACTCCCATGCCTTCCGCCACTTCCAGAATAGTTTTTCGTACCCCTTCCGAAGACTTCTCCTCTCCCCCCTTCGACCACGTAGTTCCCAACCTTTTTGACGCCCCTGTCCGAAACATTCTGTTTGCTAATGTACTCGAATCCCCTTCTCTTTTGGCTTCTGTTGAACGGGCAGTTTTTGCCGCTTCTTCTTCTCAACATTTCTCTACTCCTCTTCATAACAGCATTCGAATCTATCTCACCTATGCTCGTCTTGCTCTTTTCGTCGCTATGGACCATTCTTCTTCTCCAAACCTTCGCGTTACGATAAATGATATTTTACATGACCTTCGATATCGATGTTTTGACATCCTTCTTCACTCCCTTTTCTCGGACGCTATCGCCCTCCTCCCCGCCGACGACCTCTGGCCCATCCTTTGCCCCCTCTGGGAAGGAATGCTTGAGTCCCAGCACGATGCCTATCTGGAGATGCTCGCCCTTTATCGAAACCCCTTTCGGACCGAGCGCCCTTCTGCTCCCGCAGCAAGACCCTTCACCGGAAGGCGCGCTATCCCCGCCATCTCTCTTGCTCCCCGAGTTTTGGACTCTGCTCCGAACAGCCCTTCCTCGTCTCCGTCAGCGTCGTCTTATCACCACGCACCTAGTGCTCCAGGATCTCCTTCCCTCTCCCGCTCCCGCCGAAGCCGTCGGACCTCCATCATCAGCACACCCTACCCCATCTCCGCCGAATGGTTCTCCGCCCCCTCCTCCCCGTCCCCAGACCCCATCCCCATCCCCACTCCGTCCGCCCCCCGTCTCCCAATGTGTCCTATCCCCGTCCATGTTCGGAATGAACGTGGAAATGACCCTTCGACCGAGCAGACCCCGGGACCTCCTTGCCCGGTTTGCACCAGCCCACATCACAGTTTCTCTGGATGCTCCCACTATCGTTGCGACTTATGCCAACGACGTGGACACCCAATACATTCCTGTCCTCGTATCCTCGTATGTCGACTCTGTAACGCTTCCGAGCACTTCCTCGAGAACTGTGCCTTCGCTGGTGAACCTCCTGCCCCTTCGGACGACGACGTGGATAATACTATTGAATGCAATATGGGAGGAGATTCGACTTAATTTAATTGTGGACTCAGGGCATCCACCATAGGAATGGGGTAATGTTACGATACAGGTTGAACCCGAAGGAATCCCCGAGGTAGAGGCGTCCTATGTTTTGCGTCGCATTCGTTTTTCCGTTACTCTTGTAGGGGAGGATAGCTTTGTCATCCACGACCCCTTGTAGCATACTTCTTTTCGTTTCCTTCATGTTCTTTTCCTTTTCCGTTTTCCTCTGCTCTCGTATTACACGTCCCCTTCCCTTTTATGACTTCCTCTCTTTCACTACTACGAACACAGCTTGGTCTGTGCACGATACGTCTACGTATAAATACCCCTCATAGTACGATGGTGTCCCTTAGCTAGTTCTGCGCAATTGTTTCTAGTTCCATCTGCCTCCACTCGCGAGCGAGACCTTCTCCGAGTCCTCCAAAGGCTTTGTCATTAGCCTTCTACTCGAAACCCTTGGAACGTCTAGACGTGACTCTTTGTGAGATCCTCGGCGTTGCCTTGCGGCGTATACCTCATGATTCCCTGTGACGTCTAGTTGACTATCGCAGAGGCTAGAGTCGAGAAGACTACCGTCTGTAGTGGAGCCAGAGCGCTCTAGCATAACAGACCCTACCCGGGCCAGTCGTAACACCAATGAAGACCATTTCCTTGGCTTTCAGTGCTAACTTATTTTGGCGTTGTTCTTTTGGTATGAAGATGTAAGCCTTACATCCAAAGACTCGAAAATAGGATAAATCTGGTTTAGTCCCTAAGAATATCTCACAAGGGGTTGTCCACTTGTGTGGCCTCATTGGTTGACGATTATAAAGATGTAATGCCGTTTCTGCTGTGTCCTGCCAGAAAGAAGGTGGTAGACATGCGGCTAATTGGATCGACTGAGCTTTTTCCATGAGAATTCTATTGAACCGTTCTGCTCTCCCATTTTGTTGGGGCAAATGCGGAACAGAATACTGGCGCAAGATACCTTTGGACGAGAAGAACTGTAAAAGCTCTTGGCCAAGATACTCCCCCCCACGGTCCGAACAGATGGAGGTAAGAGAGAGACCAGTAACATTCTCAGCGTGCAGAACCAAATCACGGAATTGTGAAACAGTGTCACTCTTGCAGCACAAAAAGGCAAGGAAGGCAAAAGCAGAATAATCATTGATAAAAGTCAAAACCCAGCAAGTGTGAGAGCGCGACTCAGTAGGCAACTCAATAAGATCCATGTGGACAAGGGCAAGGACCCGAGTAGCACGTTTAGCAGAAGGACCAAGGGGCTGTTCATGGGATTTGCCAAGCAAGCAGCCGTAACAAGGTGGTGAATGTCCAGAAAAGGACAGAGTAGGAACACCAGAGGTAGCGGAGGCAAGATGTCATAAGGCGTTATCCGAAGGATGACCTAAACGAGCATGCCATAAGGAGGTAGAAGAAGCATCCGACAGGGTGTAAACATCTCCCGATGGAACAATCAGATCCGACCAGAACCAATGGAGAATATCGCCAGGTGATGAGGCAGAAGCCTGGATCACAAGATGACCCTGTTTGTCAAAGATATCAGTCGTCTGCCCAATCTGTATAGTATAACCCTGTAATGCAAGTTGATTCATCGATAAGAGCCGATATGAGGCATCAGGCAAATACCATATGCCTTCAAGAACAATAGGATCAGAACCAGTGCGAGAACGTAAGAGGATAGTCCCAGGACCAATAATCTTGATGGTATTACCATCAGCAATATGAGCATACTTGCAGGAATCACCAAGGACAGCAAAATCCGAGGAATAGGGCATGAGATGATCTGAGCAACCAGAATCAACTAGCCAATGTTCCTGTAAGAAGTCGGAAGAAGTCTTAGATCCGTGTTTCACAACCATATAGCACATAGAGTAGTCGTCATTGTCATATGAACTACAATCATAGTCTCCATAATCGTCTGAATCGGGTATGTAATCTCTGTCCATGACTCTATCTCTGAAATCCAACTCCCCTTTCCAGGTACCATCTGCGTTCCGTCTCGTATCTCCATTGTAATGGGTAACAACCTCCCTTCCCTTCCCTTTGCGATTACACCGACGTTTAATCGAGCGTATATCCGCCTGTTGTCTCTCATAAGGATCGATCCTTAGAGGAGGGGAAAAAGAGGAGGTGGTCGGACTGGCAGATTGTGCAATGGAGAAACCATGCATCTTCAGACAATCAGCATCAGAGAAACCTTGAGAAGAGGGAGGAACTACCTGCTCGTCCTCGGTTGTAGACCAACTGGCAACAGCAATCATCAAGCTGGTATCCTCCTCATCTTCACGAGTAACCATGTACTTGTCTTGAAACTCGTCCATAAGGACAGGAAGTTCTGTGGAAGCGAAATGGTCATTAGTGGTCTCAGTAAAGTCAATGATTATACTGGATTCTTCCTTGATGGTCGCCATGTTGGCGAAGGGTCCATCAGTAATAGAGGCATTAGCACGCCCCTTTCCTTTCTTCCTCTCCTGCCGATGCTGGTAGTTGTCGGCAGTATGCCGACCTTGGCGTGAGCCGGCACCACGTCCACAACCACATCTGCGACTACCATGGAAATCGCCTGAAGTTGCATTCTGAAACTTCTGGCCTGGTTGACCAGAGAACGAACCTTGTGCTTGACTCTGAGGCCCAGACCAAGTGGTCTGAGAACCAGGACCACGGCAAAGGGCAGATGTGTGGTTTGCCTGAGGAGCAGGCTGAGCGGGGGCAGCGGAGATGTGGTTGGACAGCGACTTGGATGTAAGATCAGATCGCATGGTGTTAGTCTCATTGGCGATGCGAGGGAGCATGGTGTCAATGGTAAAATCAGCAGAGTCGACGGTTTGAATGATGTTAGAAATCATTCTGTCATAAGAGGAGGGAAGATGTGAGAGAAGAATCATCGCCTGTAACTGTTTCAGGATGTCTAACCCTGCAGCTTTCAGTTGTGTGAACAAGGCGGAAATAGTAGACAGGCCGGTGAAAACATTATGAGAATCAACCTTGGTACGCAGTACATCTTGGAACAGTAAGAACTGTCCAGGAATGCCCTTCTTTCCAAAGAGGGCTAGCATTGAATCTCATAAGGTTTTTGCAAGGGAAATCGGGGGAACAGCGTGTTCCCAAACGACTTGAGCTTGGAGCTCAATTGACAATGTGGTAGATAAGAAGCCTAGAACCTTCATATCTATGGCCTTCCACATGACTTTCTCAGCATTAGTGCCGGTATCAGGATACACTGCGGTTCCTGTGATCAATCACCATCCAGCTAACATTCTAAGAGGACCATGAAGAGCCAACGACCATCCATGATAATTGGATGCTCCAATGAGAATAGGAATTCTAGCAAGGTTTTTTTTCGACAGAAGAAAGTCTGTGGGAAGAGCGGTAGCCATATCTGCATCAGCAAATCAAGGATTTTGCCATAGTTCTCATAGTTCCATAGTTCTCATGGTATACTCATAGTTGACTCATAGTTACACATAGTTTCATAGTTGCTATAGTGTCATAGCACATTCATAGTGGATTCATAGTGTTCATAGTGCTATAGTTCATAGTGACCATAGTATCATAGTACTCATAGCATTCATAGCATTCATAGTCATCATATTTAACTTATAGATTACCCTGATGATGCTGACCAAGCACACTAACCAAACACTAACAAAGCAAGGCTACTAACCAAGTACTAACCAAGTACTGCTAATTCAATATACTAACCAAATATTAACAACTGACAGGCACTAACCAAGTGCTAACCAAGCATTAACTAGGTACAACTCAGTAACCAAGCACTAACCAAGTACTAATCAAGCACACTAATCAAATACTAACCAAGCATTAACCAAGCACTAACCAAGCACACTAACCAAGCACTAACTAAGTATTAACCAAGCATTAATTAAGTACACTCCCTAACCAAGCATTAATCAACTACTTCTCAAGCACACTAACCAGACACTAACTAAGTATTACCATAGAATAACCAGATACTAACCAAGCACTAAATAAACAAACACTAATCAGGGGGCCTACTAACCATATTAACTAGCTACTAAACTAATTTTGAGTTGTCTTCAGTAATAGAGACATATAAAATCATATACTGAAGATATATTCAGGGAAACTATATAGATATCTAGTATATATGTGGATATAGTGCTTATAAAAGTGTGGAGACCATTCAATTAGAATTGAATTCAGGAGAAATAAAACACATTCATCCATGACACTAATTAAGCAAGGCTAACCAAGTACTAACCAGCTACTAAAATAGCATACTAACCTGATACTAGCACTACTAGTCAATCACTAGCACACTAATTATATACTACTACTAATCAGTAGTAACCAAGCATTATATACTATTTTGAGTTTTCAGTAATAGGAACATAGCAAATTAGATTCTAGACATGTGTTCAGGGCAACTACATAGACATCTAGTATACATATAGATACAGTGCTCACAAAAATTTAAAGACTATCCAAACAGAATTGAATCCAGGAGAAATAAAATACATCCAAAAACTCGAAAACTTTAAAAGAGATATAAAAGTACTAACCAGACACTAATCAATAATTAACTAAGCACTCTAACTACACACTATTAATCAGACATAAGCACTAACAACAAAATAACAACCAATCAGCCCAGATAAATTTGAGTTTTGGACGTCTTTTATAAATGGTCTCCCATATGTTTACATTAGGGTTTTATGGTTAGCGGTGGCTGTACAGAATATAGTAGGGATTCATGGCTTCCAATCGATCCAAGATTTACGTGATTCCGTCCATATACAGCTGAGATACAACTGATCTCGAGTTGGATGTTATTTTCATGGAATTGACACATGGATTTGAAAAAGCGATCTCACATATATTTGTATGTGTGTATGACGCTTAGTAGTGGCTGTATGGAATTTAGTAGAGGCCCTTGGCTTTCGATTGACCTAGTATGTACGTAATTCCATCCATATGCGGCTGAGATATAGCCAATCTCAAGTTGGATGTTATTGTTATTGCATTGTGAGCAGATAAGACTTAGTTTGGAATAATGCATGCTGATGTAAGTTATAATTCCCACCCTAAATGTCAAAATAGCGCACTATGTTTTGTTGTGTTTGGTTATTTGTGTTGTGCTTGATTAGTTGGACTTAGTAGTTTTGAAGAGTGGATACTATATAAGGTACAGTTCCCACACTTGATTCTCAAAAATGCACACCAAGTGTGCATTCCATATATGGTTATTTTTGTCTATTTGTCCCACCATAGTATATAAGCAACACACCTCCAAGTTTTTTTCCCACAGCCTCTTTCTTCTTGATTTGTATCATCTCCACTTATCACACTTCACTCACCACTCACCACTCACCACACACCACACACCATACACTACTCATCATCCTTTGCCACCTATCTCATCCCAAATACTAGTAAGTTTATCTTTCAAGTATGACTCAGTGATGTGATTCACTAACTTGTTCTTTGTCAGGCTGGTTCTGTTTTTTTTGTAATGTAAGTGTTATGTTGTATCATCATGCCTCTATGCTAACTTTTTTTTTGTAGCTTTGTAGATTGTGCTATGATTGGTGTAAGTGATAGCCATGTATGTAGTTGTAGCAGTATGTTTGTATCTATATATTAGTGAATGATGAGTTTGATGATTTATTGAATTTGATGATTATGTGAGAATAATTAATTTGGAATGTAAATAATTAGCTCTGGTTGAGATCTACTATGAACAACTATGATAGCACTATGAGAGACTGTGACAGACTATGAGACACTATGGCAACACTTGAAGGCAACCTTTGACAATACTGTCTAGGCACCTCAACTTAGCGCAAGCTTTAAGGGAAGGGGACTGTTGTCGAAGGAAAATCCAATGAGAACAAGACTGGCTTGTTCTGTTGCTTGATTCAAGTATATATACTACTGGTACATGCGCACAGACCAAGCTGTGTCTGACGATAAGCTATCTAGTACTACCTAATAAAGTTATAGTGCTCTCACGGGCGTGAGAGTATCGATGGAGATTAAATACGCGTGTACGCCATGAGGCAGTCTAGACTATGACATCATAGATAAAGGCAGTGGCACGTGACATCACGTGACTGATCATGTGATAGCTGACTAAGCAGGTCACATGACTTTGAAAAGGTGAAAGTAAGTGAAAAAGGTAGGTGAATGAACGAGGTTTGTAACATTACCCCCCTACTAGGCCTGAGATTCCAGATCAGGTTCCGTAGTGCCAGAAGTGAAATTCACCACCGGGGTGGAAAATAAAGAGTCGAATAAAACATGCGTCATCTTCAATCGGCGTGGTGCGCTCGGGTTGCGCCTATGAAAGTCGTTTATAGCCGCCTGGGCTTTCAATAATCCTGAGGCAGGTTCCCAGGTCCTATCGCTATCGTCATATCCTTTCCAATGAACAAGGTATTGAAAACCTCTGCCGATAGGTCGCGAGTCAACGATGTAGTCGACTTCAAATTCTTCTGTGCCCTTGTCATTTACTTTGACAGGGCCAGGACGGACTATGGGTTGCCCTTCCAGGGGCTCAATATAAGGTTTGATCTGGGACACGTTAACCGTAGATCGGGCTTTTATGGTTTTTGGGAACAGAAGTTCCACAGCGTTGTTTTCATAGACCTTCAAGATCTGATATGGTCCGATCCAGCGTTCCATTAATTTACGAGAAGGACAATCTGCGAGATCAAGGTGTTCGGTGCTAAGCCAAACCAGATCGCCGATAGAATACTCAGGCGCCGCCGATCTGTGTTTATCCGCCTGAGTTTTCATCCTCAAGCACGTCTTTTCCAAATTTTCTTTGGCCGATTGTAGATTGGCCTTCATCTTCTCGGCAAATTCCGAGGCGGAGGGTGACTTCACAGAAGTGGGTTCAAATCCAAGTCGGGGAGAGAATGTTTTTGTTAACTAGAACGGGGTGAAACCAGTAGATGAGGATTGTGTATTGTTAAAGTTAAACTGAGCCATGGCAAGCCATTCTGCCCATTGATCTTGTTTTTCTGCGGTAAAAAGACGCAAGTATTGTCCTAACTTGCGATTTACTCTTTCTGTTTGTCCATCGGTCTGTGGATGGTATGCCGTAGACATTTTCTTCTCTATTTTTAATAATTTAAAGAGGTCTTTCATTGTTTGGCTGGCAAACTGTGATTCTCTATCTGATACGAGGGAGTCGGGAAGTCCATGATGCTTCCATACGTAGTCTCTATATAGTTCGGCCGTTTCTAGTGCCGTAACTGTTTTCTTGGTTGGGATCAATGCAACTTCTTTCGAAAACCTATCTACTACCACGAGGACAGCGTTGAAGCCGTGCGACTCGGGGAGACCGGTGATGAAGTCTGCGGACACGCTCTTCCAAGGTCCCTCTGCCACTTCGAGTGGTTGTAATAGCCCTGCGGGGGCCCTATTGGTTGGTTTCATACGCACACAGCGTTTGCATGATTTACAATATTCCTGGACTTGCGCTTTTAATCCAGGCCACGAGTAATGTCGGGAGATCAACTCCTGTGTTTTCTCAGCTCCTTTATGGCCGGCTATCGGGTGGTCGTGATGCTGTGTGATCACGTTTTGTCGCAACTCCGTTGGGACCCATAGTTTGTCTTTATAATAATGTAATCCTTCACGGAGGATCGACCCGTCGGGAGTTTTATAACCCGAATGTGTGTTTTTTATTTTGTCGAATAGGGAGATCTCTTCTAGAGATCTGATACGAGATTCTGGGATTACGATCATTTGTTTGTTATCGTGTTCTATGCCGATTCTGTGATCATCTCTTCTAGAGAGGGCGTCAGCTTTTCCCATCAAGGTTCCCGGTTTGTTAATAAGGTTAAAGTTGAATCGGGACAGGTACTGGGCCCATCGGGCTTGTCTCCGATTAAGATCTTGCGATTTCATAAAATATTGGAGATTTTTGTGGTCGGTCCAGATCTCGAACTGGTGGCGTGCTCCTTCAAGGTAGTGTCGCCATTGTTCTAGTGCTTCTATGATGGCCAGCATTTCCTTATCCGCTATGGGGTAGTTCCGTTGCTCCGGCGTCATTGAGTGGGACATGAATGCTACCGGGTGCCACTTCTCATCTTTCAAGGTGGACAGGACTGCCCCTGTGGCAAAGTCCGACGCGTCGCACTCTACTCGATATGGTGTGGTGTCATCCGGGTAAGCTAGCACCGGTGCTGTGGTAAATCTATTTTTGAGCGTATCAAACGCCTTTTGTTGAGCTTCTCCCCAGCTCCAGGGTTGATCTTTCTTTGTAAGGTCGTGCAATGGCCTTGCTATTTCGCTATAATTGGCGATGAATCGCTGATAGAAGTTGGCCAACCCTAAGAAGCTCCTGACTCCTTTTACGTTGGTTGGTTCCTGCCAACCTGAGATCCCTTTTAATTTAGACTCATTCATCGAGATTCCTGTGCTCGAGACGTCCATTCCTAACATGTCTACTTTTTCGACGTTGAAGAAGCATTTCTCTGGTTTTACGAAGAGGTCGTTTTTGCGAAGTCGCTCTAATACTTTTCTGACCATTTCCTGATGGTGTTTCTTATCGCGATTGGTATAAATTAGAAGATCGTCGATATAGATTATTACTACATCTTCTATATCAGCAAAGATATCGTTCATCATTTGCTGGAAGGTAGCGGGAGAGTTACACATTCCGAAAAACATAACTGTGGGTTCGAAGGACCCTAGATGGCAGATGAAGGCTCCTTTCCATTCGTCGCCTTCTTTAATCCTGACGTTGTTGTAACCCCATCAGAGATCCATTTTGGTGAAGTGCTTGCTTCCTTTTACTTTATCGACTATCTGGGAAATAAGAGGCAACGGGTAGTTGTTTTTCACCATTCCTTCGTTTAAATATCTGTAGTCCATAACCATGCACTTCTTGCCACCCTTTTTGGGTATAAAGAATACCGGTGACGTTTGCGGAGACTTAGAGGGTCTAATATACCCTTTAGATAATTGGTCTTCCACGAAAGCTTTAACCTCATCCTGTTCGGTTGGGCTAAGTGGGATTAATCTTCCTTTTTTTGGGATGAAGTCCGGCTTCAGATCTACTACATGATCCCATAGTTTCCTTTCCGGCATACGTTCACTGGCCTTCTTCGAGAAGACGTCAAGGTAATCATGGTATTCCGGCGGTACTAATTTAAACGATTCTTTGGGTTCTAGACCCTTGTATGGTTCTATGACCCTAATTCGAGCACCGTAATCCTGTTCGGCTTCCTCCATACGTGTTTGGTATATGGCTTTCAACGCTCTACACGAAGTTGGACAGCGATCGAGCTGTACTTCTCCTTTTATCCAGTCTATTGAGGGGTTGTGGTCCCTTAACCATGTGTATCCTAAGAGCATTTGGTTACGTCCTAGGTTCGTGACGTCTGCCATCACCTTTTCTCTGTGTCCGTTGTAGTCGATTATCACATCAGCGGTGTAAGCGATTCCTCCTGCTGAGTTTACTGTTCCGTCCACATTATATACGGGTACTACGAGTTCCAGCGGTTTTAAAGGTATCTGTTCCTTCTTCGCAAAAGCGGTATCGATAAAGATTCCGGTAGCACCACTATCTAAGAGTGCTTTCACGTTGGTTTTTGTGCTTTTTGTGATTATGTCGATTTTTAGGTACACCTCATGAATCGGATTTAGGGTGCAAATCTTTTTCGAAGATGTTTTTTCATTTTTGTAAGCAGAATTAAGTGTCACTTCCCGGTGACCGCGCTCTTTCGAGATCGCCGCTTTCGTAGATGTATCTGGTAGGCTACCACATCAAGATACGAAGCTATCTATGGAACAAATCTGAGGAAAATAGTCCGGGTCTTTTGCCATAAGGGCTAATTCTCGCATATCGATAACAGGTAAGTCGAAAGTAGTAGAGGAAATTGAAATAGGTAAACTATGCCATTCGTTAAGTCCATCATCGCTTGTCGTGGCACCCCCCTCCTTGTGCGTATCATCATCTACGCTAAGACATGCATACCTATTAAAAGAAGAAACAGAAGAAAATGAACTAGTCCTAGATCGTGTATGTAAGTCCGTGGGAGTCGCTTTACCCTTTAAGCGCTCCCCTTGGCTTTTCCCTCGGTTACCTCGAGGTCCCTGAAGTATGCTCTTGCAGCGTTGATGTCCATTCCCTCAACCGCTTTTTGCCAGTTCGGTGCGGTTGATTGTTTGACCGGCTGGGCCATTCCTTCAGCTGCTTGGACCTGGTGGGGTTTGAACTTTGAGCATTCTCGGCGATGTCCGCCACGCAAGAAGCCACATTCAGGGCACCTTGTGGATGGTGCCTTACATTTAGAGGTGATGTGCCCCTCTTTTCCACAATTGAAGCATCCGCGTGACATGCGGTTGACGGAGCTGGTACTGTCACCAGTCTGGACACTATCGATCTCCATGGCGTTTGGATCTCGACAGGTGAATTGGTTCCTTGTGAATCGCGATTCGAACGATTCGATGGCGTTTGCGTAGTGTTGTACGCGATGGATGAAGGGGTATAGTTCGTCGGGTCTGTCTCCTTGAACAAACATGTGCCGGATGATATCTTGGCGGACTGCTCTTTCGAGCAAGGTGATCCCCATGAGTTCCGTGCACTTTGATTGGTCGTATAACGCCAACCATTGTGTCAGGAACACTTGTGTTCTCTCATTTTTTCCTTGTGTCCGTACCAAGAGTTTCTGTGTGGCTATTTCTTTTTCGTTTCCTATCCGAAAACGATCGTTCAGGGTTTTTTCTAGCTCTTCGTGGGTGAGCCAGTCCAGACCACTGTCCCTTCTTTTCTTTATTTCGGTGCGAGCCCAAGCTCCAGCACCGTTTTTGTCTTTTTCTCCAGATTCTACGCCGATCTGAGAGAACACCGCCAAATTCCAATTCTTTCCCGCTTCGTAAGTATGTTTGAAGAGTTGCGGGTTAGACTCTCCAAAGACCAGCATCTTGGTCCACCATTCGTCAAACTTTTGATAAGACCCGTCGAAGAGGCCGGGGTCACGGATAACTTCTGCCTTTTTATTGTGGGCAGGTTCGATAGCCTTCTTCCCCAGAGCTGCTATGATTGCCCTGGTATCCTCCGATAAACCATCCTGACTGGAATCGTGAGGCGGGCCAGTGCTGTCGAGTCGACTTTGTAGATCCGCGATGACCTGGTTTTTTCTTGACATTTCTCTTTCGAGTTCCTCTAATCTCTCCATCACTCGATCCAGCGTATTGCTCTCGCTGGGACGGGAGGTGGTCGCATGGATACTCGAGGAGGACCCCAAAGGTGCTGGTGGGCGCGAGAACAGTCCTTCGGGCGGACCCCCAGAAGACATCTTCTTCTCCTAATACTCGAAAAGAGACTTGGTGTTGGAAACAGTATCAACGGTGTCGTCGTCGGTGTCAATGGGGATAGCTCCAGTTTGGAACGTTTTATCGAGGAATTCGTTTCTGAGGAAGTCAGGCCAGGTGCCTTCGAAGTCTATTATTGCTGCTGCTTCGTCTGGGGAAGCGATGTCGTTTGGGTCGTATTCTTCGTCTACGGGAAGACGGGGGATTCCTTGACTGAGTCGTATGAGGAGGGATCATTCTGGTTCGAGGTCCGAGAACATAAACTTGTTTTTAGGGAGGATCTCACATAGAGTCGCGTCACCTATCTGTAAAGGCAATAGCATGTCACGAGCACGCACGTGTGTCGATGGGTAGAAGTCGAAGAACCGGAATGCCCTTCCTAAGGCACAGATTTAGCTCTGTAAGGCTGCGGATCTTATTTATCCTCGAAGAATCACGTGATTCGAGGCGGTGTTAACATCACAAGATGCCGCTGCCCACTATGCGGATAAGGGATTGATACTTTTACGAGCGCGTAGCCGTGTCCTCTCAAATGAGGTCAAAGCGCTATGAAAGTGAACTCATTTGCGGGTTGTACGGACCCTCTAGCAATACGGTTTAGAGAAGGTCGTAGTCCTTCTGTGGTCATGGTACAACCGGAAAGCTAGGCTTTCAATCTCCTTTACTCTGGAGTCCGAGTGAGGGTGCACTGAAGCGGGTGCGTGCGAAGAGGTAGTGGAAGTGAGGTAACACGAGCCGGTGTTGAGGTGGGTAGATAGAGTAGTCTTGTTCTAATGAAGGCAACCTTTGACAATACTGTCTAGGCACCTCAACTTAGCGCAAGCTTTAAGGGAAGGGGACTGTTGTCGAAGGGAAATCCAACGAGAACAAGACTGGCTTGTTCCGTTGCTTGATTCAAGTATATATACTACTGGTACATGCGCACAGACCAAGCTGTGTCTGACGATAAGCTATCTAGTACTACCTAATAAAGTTATAGTGCTCTCACGGGCGTGAGAGTATCGACGGAGATTAAATACGCGTGTACGCCATGAGGCAGTCTAGACTATGACATCATAGATAAAGGCAGTGGCACGTGACATCACGTGACTGATCATGTGATAGCTGACTAAGCAGGTCACGTGACTTTGAAAAGGTGAAAGTAAGTGAAAAAGGTAGGTGAATGAACGAGGTTCGTAACAACACTATGAAATTCAGTAATACTATGAGGCACTATGAGATTGACCAACACTATGAGACACTATGAGACACTATGGAATTGCCAAAGACTATGAGACACTATGATAGTACTATGACAGTACAAGTCTGAAACATCGGATAACTCCGTAAGGGGTGATAGAACCTCAGAAGCAGCCGGAGAATAGCATGCTTCTTCGTCCTGTGCCTCTCGTAATAGATAATCCCATAGAGGGAATATTGGTCTCCGATCCCCAGGTAGATCTTCTTCTTTGTCTCATGCAACTTGGTTCCAATATCTTTCACTACATTCTTTCCAGCGCCTATAGTGTCACTGTGACTATTCTTCCCTACGTTGAGTTCTATAGTTCCGTTGAAGGTCCCAATGGTCAATACGTTGTTCCTTTAGAGTCTCCCTGAGAACATCAGGGGTATTGAATACATTATAGTAATTGGGAACAGACGTATCTCCATATCGTAAATGTCGTGCAACTACAACTCCATTTGGAATTGGATTAGAAGCACAGACTTCTTTGAAAATTTCAAAGTTTAGGAATGGAAAATAATGCGGATTGGGTTTCAAGGGGAACTTGTCATCTCAAACCTTAGAAGGATTCAGAAAAAAGGTTTTTGTGTGAGGGAAATATGGTACAGAGAATATTCGTAAGCTATCATACATCTCTCAATACGTATTAAAGAGGTAAGGGGACTTATGGTCCCGGTGCTGCTCGAGGTGTTGCTATCTTTCGCCTACGTATAGGCTGCTCTCGGGGGGCAATGGCCACACTTGAGGTAATAGTGCGCTTCCGACGAAGTCACTGTAAGCGAGCAACCACTTCTCCTCTGGAACATCCAGGGAGTCCTGAGAGCTCTCCGAGACCTAAGAAGTCATGTTGTACGACGCTAGAAATAAATGATTCGGAGTTAAGCTCCGAATCGACCTGATGGTCCGGATCTGTAGAGAAAGTATGTAAGGAAGAAAGGTACCAGTCTACGGTAGAAGGTTCAGAACGAAGTGTTTTATGAATTATTTCTTGGGGATTGTCCCAATAGAACTTCTGTCTCCTTACCAAATCGAACTCTTTATTCCACTCCTGTCTTGATGGCACATAGTCCGTAGGCCTCGGAAAAATGAAATTGGTGAAATGGTGAACATAACGTTCATCATACTCGAGGCTGCCGAAGGGATGATCAGCATTGGAGAGGACCTCAAATTCACCAAGATGGGTGGCAGACTTGGCAACGAAGGGGCTGTCGTAGGATTGAGTGGGAAAAGGATATCCCATGGACTTGACCACGCCAAAAATAGACTCTCCGAGATAGGCATGGGTGTCCCTGGACAAGATGAACGTGTCAGGAATGGTCCAGGGGGCTGCTTCGATGAAAGCGATCTCTGGAGGGAAAAAAGAAAATGGAACTGCTAGACGACTCTCTAACCTCCCAGTAGCGAGGGTCCGGTGAGACCAGGAGACCTTGATCCCCGCTTCAGTGCACCCATACTCGGACTCCAGAGTTATAGGAGATTGGTACCTTTGAGTACTCAGTTGCCCCGTGATAGCATCTGGACTGCAACCAGATATCCACTGCATAGCTCGTGGGCTCGTACTACCTGCAAATCAGTTTGCTTTGCTAGCGCCTAGACCTCATTCGAGAGGACACGGCTAGTCGCTGATAACAGTATCAATCCCTTATCCGGATAGTGGGCACCGGCGTCTTGTGACGTTAACACCGCGTAGAATCTTGTGACTCTTCTATGTTAAATAAGATCCGAAGCCTTACAGAGCTAAATCTGTGCCGTAGCCAGGCAAACCCAGTTCCCCCGACTCTACCCCGACACACGTGCGTGCTCGTGACACGCTATTGCCTTTACAGGATTGGTGATGTGACTCTTAGTGAGATCCTCCCGATTTAGATAGTCTATGTTTTCCGACTTGGAACCTGAAAGATCCCTTCTTGTATGACTAAGCCAAGGAGTCCCTCGCCTTCCCCTAAACGAGGAATACAACCCAAACGACCTAGCATCCCCCGACGAAGCCGCCGCAGTCATAGAATTCGAAGGCACCTGGCCCGACTTCCTGCGAAATCAATTTCTCGACCATACCTTCCAAACCAGAAGTATCCCAATCGACACCGACGACGACACCGTCGACACCTGTTACCAACACCAAGTCTCTTTCCGAGTTTTAGGAGAAGAAGATGTTTCTGGGGGCCCGCCCGAAGGACTGTTCTTGCGCCCACCGGCACCTTTGGGGTCCTCCTTGAGTATCCACGCGACCACCTCCCGACCCAGCGAGAACACTACGCTGGATTGAGTGATGGAGAAATTAGAGGAACTCGAAAGAGAAATGTCAAGAAAAAACCAGGTCATCTCGGACCTCGAAAGGTGACTAGACGGCGTTGGCCAGCTTCCCGTTTCCAATCAGGGAGGTTTATCGGCGGATACGCAGGCGATTATAGCAGCTCTGGTGAAGAGGGATACTGGACCTGCCAAGAAGGCGGAAGTGATCAGGGACCCCGGACTCTTTGACGGGTCCTATCAGAAATTCGACGAATGGTGGACCAAGATGCTGGTCTTTGGAGAGTCTAACCCGCAACTCTTCAAACATACTTACGAAGCCGGAAAAAATTGGAATCTAGCAGTCCTCTCCCATATTGGAGTAGAATCTGGAGAAAAGGACAAGAACGGTGCTGGAGCATGGGCTCGCACTGAAATAAAGAAAAGACGAGATAGCGATCTAGACTGGCTCTCCCACGAAGAGCTAGAGAAAACCCTGAGCGATCGTTTCCGTATTGGGAACGAAAAAGAAATCGCCACAAAGAAACTCTTACAACGGATACAGGGCAAGAATGAACGAACGCAAGTGTTCTTGACCCAGTGGTTGGCCTTGTATGATCAGGCCAAATGTACAGAGACAATGGGAATTACTCTACTAGAGCAAGCAGTGCACCAAGACATCATACGGCACATGTTTGTACAGGGAGACCGACCCAAAGAATTGTACCCGTTCATCCACAGGGTACAACATTACGCCAATGCTATCGAGTCATTCGAATCTAGGTTCTCCAGACCTACCTACAATCGGCGAGATCCTAACGCAATGGAGATCGACCGTGTCGAGACTGGCGACAGCACCAGTTCTGTAAACCACACGTCACGCGGATGTTTTAACTGTGAAAAAGAGGGGCACATAGCCTCTAAATGTAAAGCACCATCCACAAGGTGCCCTGAATGCAGCTTCTCGCGCGGCGGCCACCACCAAGAATGCTCTAAGTTCAAACCCCGCCAGGTCCGAGCAGCCGAAGGAACGGCCCAGCTGGTCAAATCATCTACCGCCCCGAACTGGCAAAAAGCGGTAGAGGGAATGGACATAAACGCCGCAAGAGCGTACTTCAGGGACCTCGAGGTGACCGAGGGAAAAGCCAAGGGGAGCGCTTAAAGGGTAAAGCGACTCCCACGGACTTACGTACACGAACTAGTTCTATTTCTTCTTCTTCTTCTTCTTCTTTTAATAGGTATTCATGTCTGGAAGTAGAAGTAGCCTCTGATATAGCACCTAGCGCTGATGGGCTTACTTACCAAGGGGGTGCCGCGACAAGCGATGATGGACTTAAATGGCAAAGTTTACCTGCTTACATTTCTTCTACTACTTTTGACCTTCCGGTTATTGATATGCGCGAATTGGCCCTTTGAAGGCAACCTTTGACAAAACTGTCTAGGCACCTCAACTAGCGCAAGCTTTAGGGAAGGGGACTGTTGTCGAAGGGAAGTCCAACGAGAACAAGACTGGCTTGTTCCGTTGCTCGATTCAAGTATATATACTACGAATACATGTGCACGGACCAGGCCGCGTGTACGATAAGCTATCTACTAACTACTAATAAGGTTATAGTGATCTCACGGGTGTGAGCGTATCGACGGAGATTAAATATGTGTGTACGCCATGAGGTGGTCTAGACTATGACATCATAGATAAAGGCAGTGACACGTGACATCACGTGACTGATCATGTGATAGCTGACTAAGCTGGTCACGTGACTTTGAAAAGAGAAAAATAAGTGAAAAAGGTAGGTGAATGAATGGGGTTCGTAACACCCTTATGGCAAAAGATCCGGACTATTTCCCTCAAATCTGTTCTATAGATAGGTTTGTATCTCGATGT
>JBBPLX010000401.1:0-24896 GCA_038090015.1 Leccinellum albellum | reverse complement strand
TAAGGCAGAGCAGATCACAACCTCTGGAATGTCTGCGCAAATTAGGGATGCACGCGCTATAATCTTGTTAAAAAATTTAATGCTCGATTGGAACAAATAACGGTAGTATGGGTGTACATATGTCAGAATCATGACCCGCTGGTTTGATTGCGTTGCTCCATAAATGTAACCTTCATACCTGCATTCTCCTTGCAATTGTTGGGTATAGACAAACATTTGAGAAGTCTACAATAAAAAGCTGCCCCCTGTTCTGCTCCAAGTCCCCTTCGTTGAAAACGAATGGAAACCTTGAAAGAAAGTGGAACACTGCTTTGGCAAGACGACCATTCACCTCATCCTTGATGCCCGGTTCCTCGCGGATGACCTACTCGTCCGGCGCGCAATTTGTTTGTGGATATCTTGTGCAGCCAAGTCCGGCAAACTGACCTGCGAGTCCAAGTCCTCGGTATCTTTCTGAGGCCGAATCAAATTTGGTCCAAGGGGAGCTCAACACCGAGAAGCCTGAATATTCCTACGCATTTGTCCTAGATGGAGTGGACTCAAAGGGGGTGTAAGACGAGTGCGATCGATCACATCCTTCGAGTTACGATTAAGCCCGAGATGATGTATTGGGTGAACGTTTAAACTCCTTCAAATTCCGATGCCGGCCGGAGAGGCAAACATCCTTTTCGATTAGGATGAAGCGACGCCCAGGTGATGTCACTGGATCATGGCTGTACATCGTAACAATGCCATTTTTCATTCAGGTTTTGCATGCTTATAGCCACTCGGGCGCGCAAGCAAATGTGAATACATACGTAGAGGTAGTATTGGGCAGCTGAGTCTATGCGCGCAGACTCAAGCCGCAAGCGGAAAATGTTGCCAGCCACGTCTGAATCGTCGGAGCCTGAAAAGTGGCATCCGCGCCGATCGTTTCCCCCCTCACAAACCGTTGATCGGCGGCATATAATAGTATTTCCTTCGCCGCATCGGCACCGCTTCCGCTAACCTTTTTCCAGGCGGCTTTGGACTTCCAGGATTGTGCCATGCAAGAACCCGCAGAAGGTATAAAAGTATTGTGGACATGAGCGGGGCTGCTTTTATATCCCTCCAGCCTTCGTACCAGGCGAGACAGCATCTCGGTCCCGCGTCTCAAAAGGAGCAAGTTATGGGAGTCTGCTGATACAGGCAGTCAAAGATGTCAAAAACAGTGATGTTCTCTTGAGTGGAGGTATGTCTCCAACCCGCGAACGTTTGCTCGTACTTGAACTCTGTGTTTTATCTGGGGTTTGGACTGTGTGGTACCCCAGGTGACTAACCCGACGGAACTGAACTGATAGAGTTTACTGTAGAAACGTCGATTACGACCGTGTCCAATAACGCCGGGTCAGGCAAGAGTGGCTTGGGTAGGTGACATACCCGCGGGTGGTGCCATGCGTTGACCGACGATTTATAGTCAAGATGCTCAGATCAGGATAACTGGTGAAACTAGCCATCTCGTACCTCGGAGGGTGAGTTGCACCCTGTGGCGACGCGTTTCGCTGACTTTGATTAGCAGCAAATATCTCGAGCAAATGTACCTGAATGGAAAGTTGTCGCTAGAGCTCGTACCCTTGTGGAGCGTATAAGAGCGCACGCTGCAGGTATACCGGCATTCTTCATCCCCACCGGAGCTTCTACAGCGGTCGAAAGCGGTGGGATACCGATCCGTTTCAATGCCGACGGATTTTAAGACGGCGTTATAATTGATGGAAATAAAAAAAGAGTATTTGATGCGATACGTCATGGAATCAGCGATCACAGGTGACGTTGCCTTGGTGCATGCATGGAAAGCGGACGAAGTTGGGAACCTGGTTTTCAGGTCAGTTTGTGAGTGTAGTTTCTCCGGCTGCCAATCTGATGTTCTTGCTCCAGATATGTGGCCAATAATTACCACAACGTCATGGCAAGGAGTGCAAAGCTGACCATCGTGGGGGTACGCAACGACATGTTGTTCCTCAATCGTTTACTTCATCCTTTGCATAGGCTGCAGAAATTATATCCATTGGTGCTCTGTCACTGAATGCGATTCATTGCCTTGGTATCTTTGTTGACTGAATTGCCAGTTACATGGAACCAAAGCAGTTCGAAATTTTGGCTACTGCGCCTCCAGCGTCTACAAACGGCGCCAAGGATCCCAAGACGCAGCAGAGCTCTTGCCACAGAATAGCGAGGCGCGCCGCACAGGAGACAGGAGATGGATTCTATGTCAACCTTGGTGTTGCAATTCCCTCTTTGGTCAGCAAGTATATCCGTCCTGGCATCAAGATTTGGTTGCACAGTGAAAAATGGTGCTAATGGGCCCATTCCCGCCAGAGGACAAAACCGGCCCGTAAGTGCTTGCTTTCACTTCCTGACTAGGCCTCCCGGACTTTTCCTTAGAGACATCACGAACGCCGGGAAAGAGACCGCGACACTGTTGCCTGGTGCATCAACCATCGGCAAGCTGGACTCGCTTATGGTCACTGGGAGCTGTGCTTGACCGCGAAGCCCAATAGATTCGGCTGACTCTTTTGGCATGATTCGCGGAGGCCACATCAACGTTACTATTCTTGATGTATGCCTCGAGTTTTTCTCAGGAAAAATGCATGGTAACGATCCACAGGCTATGCAAGTAAATGGGCGTGGCGACATTGCAAACTCTATGATCCCGGGCAAGCTCGTGAAAGGTGAGTTGGGCGTCGTTGACCGTGATTTGCCAGGGGATCTCACTTGTACAAGGTATCGGAGGTGCCATGGACCTCGTATCGAATCCAGACAAGACGAAGGTGATCGCAGGAGTGGAGCACTGCACGAAGGACGGCTGCCCCAAGATTGTGAACGTTTCCCCTTACAGGCACTGGTGCTGTGAGCCGAACGATCACTGATCTTGCGGTTTTCGACGTCGACAGACACAGTAGGGTGCTCCAGCCCATAGAATCAGCGCCATATGTGACTGTTGATGAAATCAGGGCGAAGACTGCCTGTGACTTCGCCATGTCTGAAGAGATGCGGGGAGGTCGTGGTAATGATGCGTTTGAGTCGTCAATTCGACGATATGTAATTACTAGTGGTCAGGACTCCCCACATTATTAGGACTTGTTGATCTGTCTCCGTTTCATTGCGCCTGGGTAGGCGAGGTAATTTTAGTTGGTTGCTGCGGCTGAAAAGGGAATAAACTTGCGCGACTGCTAACACGCGTGGAGGCTGCTTTGACCCATTTTAGTATTCAGCCCAACAACAACACTGTCTCTCGTTAACATGGACTGGCTAGTCAACTTTTTCGCTGGCAGTTCAAAGCAGTCTCTGCGACGAGGCCAGGCAATATCAAGTACCCGAGAAGCCTTCTCTCTTCCTACAACGTCCCCTACATCACCTCCACACCCTGATACATTCAACCTAGATACCCTCCAGCCCTCGGATCCCCCCAGTGTCACATACACCTACCCCCCTCAGTCCCCCGTGAGTGCGTACGGCTATGTGCCAACAGCGTGAGTAGCTTCGTCGCCCATTTAGCTAATGTCTGAGCGTAACACTCTTTAGTTCGCGGTCTCGGCCCACCACTCTGCTTCCTCTACATAATATACCTTACACCGATGCAATGACACCACCACCACCACCATATCCACCACTGGCCACTACATGGAACAGGATAAAAATCTGGCTTGCCAGGGAATACCCAGAGCTAGGGGACACTCTCAATTACGGAATTCTTCCCCAGGACTTGGCACAGATAGAGATGCAGTTTGGTTTCGCACTTCCGCAAGCGATTCGAGAGTCGTATTTGGTCGTCGACGGTCAGGAAGCCGAGTCGTCTGCTGGATGTCCCGAGGGTCTTTTCTTTGGACTGTCCCTCCTTCCTCTGGAGGACGTTTTGGAGGAGTGGAGGTTCTGGAGGGAGGTCGACGACGATCCGGCAACCGGCGCTAACCCTCGCCTTCGTGAGCTCATGCAATCTATACCCGATGGCTGGATACGCAAGGAATATTCGCAACGTGGCTGGATACCCCTCGTGGTTGACAAGGCTGGCAACTATATTGGTGTGGATCTTAACCCTGAGGATGGCGGATGCGCTGGGCAGGTAATCGTCTTCGGCAGGGACTTTGATACCAAGGTTGTGCTCTGGCGCGGCGACGGTTCTGGTGGTTGGGCAAAGTGGTTGTCGAATTTCGCGGACGAGCTGGAGAATGGAGATGGCTTTGAGCTCGGGCAGGCGAACAACGATGGGGAGGGGAGCGAAGACGAGCTTGGGTACGAGGCGTATTTCTATGACGGGAACGGGCGTGGGCAAGGAGATGGCGGAGGGGAAGGAGGTCTAGGTGGCTTACGCATGTCTGGACCATATAGAGGATGGAATCCGATGGAGGCATTGGCGGACAAGAGCGTCAAAAAGTGGTATGAAGCTGGGCTTTTGCAAGACCTTTCATCCCCACCAGAAAAGCGCAAGGTAGTCACCGGAATTCTGCAATTAGCTACTTTGCCTAACTTATCGATGATCTAGGTTCCTGACAACCACGGTCTGGGTGTCCTCACCTTCGATGAATCCGCAGCATTAGTACCCATACCAGTCTTCGGGAAACAATCCAGTGAGGAGCTACCTGTGCCGGCTCAAGCGATCGACAACGATACTCGTGATGTTCCTGCCATATCAGTCACCAAACCACCAGCGCCTCAACCTGTCAACCTACCTAATGTAAATGATGTTGTACCGCTACCTTCACCACCGGATTCGACTCGCTCCTCTGTTGACCTCGAGGCTGGCCGCGGTGTGCGACGACCCATCATTGATGTAGTCTCGACCAGCAAACCTTCAGTGCGAGAGGTAATGCGACCCGGCGCAGTATCTCCCAATAGTATTTCCGCAGTTGAGCAATCCCCGATGGGCGACGAAGACACCGACCCTCTCGTTCATGCTGCCCCTCTGGAATCCGTTATCAGCCAATCTTCGTCCGTTGGACTGGAGGCTTCGCTAATACCTCAAGCAACAGATATCGAGGAGCCAAGTACATCATCATCACCTCCCGGAGATGACATTCTACCAGACACCACTATTCGGCTCGTTGGTGGGGTTTCATCACCATCTAACATCGACTCAACACAACTCGGCGACGATGCAGAAGTTGTCTTCTCTGACCTTCCTATTGCAGAGTCTTCTGAGCCTAGGAAAGAAAAGATCCACGACAAGACCAAGTCGTCAAGTCTTTCATCGCTCAGGAGACTCAGCGCTCACTTCACAAGCGGGAAATGGAAAAGGGACCCTGTCAGTAACAACAATGTCAAAGAGGCACTATGATGTTCCTTTGTTTTCGCTGCTACCCTCGTGTATCTTTTGGTTTTGTCTCAGCGTACATATACACGATGTGTTTCTCCTGTGCACGCCGTTCTACACCTGGCAGGCGCAGCGCATCCCTCCTCGTCCTAAACCAACATTCTGCTTCCCTTTCGTCAATCACTGTTCTCTCGAATCTCCTTTACCCACCCTCACGTTTCCTTTGCCGGTCCAGACAGTCCCTTCCCACGAACATGCATGTCACATCTTTTTTACCTTGCGTTTTCCGTTATACCCGTTTGCGTACTTGCATCACGTACACCATGCTCAGCGATCTCACTAATATATGTTCGAGAACCTTGGAAAGAGGGGTTCCTTGGAGAATTTACACGTACTCGCAGAGTCTGATATGACGGACTCCGTTGTAACCTGTCAGACATTGGCAATCAGTAAACTGGCGATTTCAATTCGCGCCGTCGCCGCGGTAGAAGTTGCCAATGGGTCTACTCACGCGAGTGCGTCAGGGACTCAGTTGGATGGGAGTCCGAGCTAGAAGGCAGTGACAACTTGAACCTCACCCACTGGCAAACGGTTCAAGCTCAAGCTTGACAAGTTCGTTCTTTTCGCGTCGTACGGAGAGACCGCGTCGGAGTTCAAGACGGGTACTCTGCTTTTCACGCAAGGACAACCTCAGAAATTTGAATCAAGAGATATCATGCTGACCACGGACCTATTAGGACCACAGGTTAGGACATTCGGTTCTGGTTCTCTGCTGCTAAAGGCCACGACAGGCGTTCTTAGCCCGATAACCAATTCAAGATGACCAAGTCCAATTGCTTCATCAAATATGCCACATATGGATAGACGTTCGCGGTCAATGATTGGAGGCGTGGTCGAGAAACTGTGGTCACATCAAGTTCACTTCGTTTATTCACGACATAGCGCCACGGGCCGGAAATGGTGCATGATAGATTAGGGGGACTTCAAGGAAGACACCAATGAAAGCCTCGCATCCACGGGGAAGGGGTGGACGTGAGATACATCGCTGGACATCCCAAGAGTATTAAAATCCGCGTGTGTCTGGGAATTAGATGCACGATGCGGCCACCTTTCGGGGTGCTCAGCCCACTGCTACAAAAGGCGTCCTCGGTATCCAGCCGGACTGGCGCCCCTCTTCTAATCGTGCACAATCTGCGTCCAGCGATCTACTGAAGGCTTCGTGGACGCTGGAGCTCAGATGGAGCCTTTGCTTCTGAACGTATATCTGATGCTTATGAGCAATATCCCCCTGCTGCGAATCACTGAATTATCACCTTTGGCCTTGGTTAGCTTCAGTAGTCGTTTGGGATACTCTTGTGTATTGACTCCCGGTCGAAGTCCTGGCGGTGAGTCTTTTGTGTGAAGAGAGGCTATCACTAATGATCTCGTAGGATGTGGATTCACGTGGTATAAATGAAGAACCAACACTCCCGGATCCGAACGAGTTAGCCTCGTTTTCATCTCGGTGGTATACCGGAACTTTGTGTCTCTCTGGTAGATGGGCGAAACTGAACCACACCAGTGTGACCGATGCATACTTGCTGGAGAGTTCTTCGCGGGCCGTCCGGGTTCATTGGGTCTTTCGATCTCTTGATTAGGCGCGACGCTGTTTCTTCGCATGTCCTAGAGCATGTGTGGAGCATAGCAGGGGCCCGTCCCGGGAACTGGTCGGCATCATCGATGTTGATCAGTGACCAACATCTTTGTTCTGACGGTCTCGCATCCTAGGAATGCCTGTGTGATCTAGCCACAGCGGCGAGGGAAATGGTAGTTTTTCGATGGATGTTCAGCTTTCGGGCGTCGATGTGCGCACGGGTCCTCGCAAGTCTAGGAAGATGAATGGATGAGACCTGCTCCCGAACGAGCCTATGCAAAGGCCCACCGCTGTGCTATTCTTGCCTTGAAAGGCTTAATTAAAAAGAGGAAATTCGCTCCTCTTGCATCTTGGCCGTTCCTCCATGGTGGAGGTCTTTCCCTTGCATTAGTCAATCTTCCCCTCCATAGCAACGGAGCACTCCAAGAAGCATAGTCACCCTTGCTGACATACGCTCCAGGTGGCAGCTCGGATGGAGTCTCCCGATTCCGATAGTTATGTTGAATTCATCCCTTCTCATGCCTCCACCTCCCCTGGAACGCCTCCACGAAGCGACCAATTCTCCTGATGTTCATCTTCATGCGGAGTTGGAGTTGACCTCATCATACCAGACGTACGCCTCGAGTCAGAGCGATGACAATCTAGCCCCGAACGTTTGTTCAGATCGAGCTCTATGAGGCACACTGACAAGTTCTCGTGGCCTTTCTCGCATAGTTTGGGTATTCGTACTTTCTTGGAATGCCCGCTTGCTCATATCGACATGAACCAGACTCTAAAACTTCCGGCCTCCACTGCCATCATGGCATTCAATACTAGGACCCGCCATCCAAGGCCTCCTTTTCAATCGCGTACATTCCATTCTCATTGTCACGTACAAAAATGGCTCAGGTTAGAGCCAGCCTTCGTCGTCACCCCCGTCCTAATCATGTTCAGTCCCTCAGAAGAGAAAGAAATAATGGATTTACTCTTCCCACGTGGCCCACCAGCAAGTAGCTACATTGAGTTCTCCCAATCTGTGCGTCCAAGGCCACCGCTGTCGTTTTCGCACTGACGTGGCGTTTCGCAGATTACCGTGGATCATGGTCATACGCATGACGGTGTCTCTATAACTGATGATGCTTCTAATACAGAGGTACGCGCATACTTAGTCGTCCTACCACCACTTATCGAGTATCTGCGACAGACAGTTCAAAATGTACCGTGGGGCTACTCGTTAAATCGCACCACGGCTGTCATATCCATCCTCGACGTGAGTTTCAATACGTCTTTTGCTATCGACCCTGGGTGTTGAAGCATCCCACAGGCTGATGAGCGCCACCTTCCCGGCGTAGAGCATGTAGGATGACTCCTCACGTTATCATCGTAACTTATTGAATTTGTAAAACAGGGGATGCAAACTCCAGGAGAGCAATTAACCGCAACCCGGAGTTCACAAGCATCATGCTTGGGAACACCGTGTGGTTGGCATAGTGAGAACACCTTCGAGATTTGCCACCGGGTGGTTCAGTGCCGCGGGGCTGCGGCACATTTCAAAACGTTTCATGGTATCATAGATATTGACGCATCTCAAACGATTGAATGCAGGTGGTGCTTTTCACTGCAGTCACGCAAGAATATCATCCGGCATGTTCAAGAAGTTCATCTTGGTCATTCCAGGAAACACGGACACAATGCGCCGGGTCTATAGTACTCTTCGTCGATCTTTACGGTACTGGTTAACTTCGCGCTTCGTTTCTCCCCCCACGGATACAAGCAATCTTTCTATGTAGAACATAGAATAACAGCACGATTTATGATGGATGTACACGTCTACTACGTTGCACAATACTTGCTAATCTATGCAGTGACAGTTAGTTCCGATACAATATATTCCTGGACCTGTAGGGGACAAGTTTTGAAAGCATTAATCCGTGGGAACGACGAGGTCAGCTTCCGGTGTCCGGATTTAGCATCATTGTTGGATTTGTAGTGATTTGGGTTTACATTTCCGTTTCCGGACGTACTTTGAGAAATCTAAGCACTAAGCGCGCTTGCGGGTCTGTCTCAGATCTCACTAAGATTGTGCATTCGTTTCCGATCGTTCAAGTTGCACGTTCAAGTTGAGTTACCTTCTTGTTTTTTAAACCTCATTGACCATGTCTACTTTTTCAGTCTCGCAACTGGTAAATGGTTCTGTGAGTCGTGCACCGGTCGTGGAGGGCGTGTCCGTTCGTGATTGTGATATTCATGATGCATGATGGTCGTATATCTATGCAGCGTCTACAACGTGATTTTGGCTTTTTGTCAGTCTCTGCCGCTGATGACCCTCTTGAAATCCGATGGTGGCCTTCGTGACCAGTCATATGTGTCACCTTCTGTTCTATGTGGAGTCTTTGCCTTGTTTGCAAGTATGTGATCTTCACCCTTATTGCGAATGCTCATCAATTCCCCGTCGCCAACGTCCAACCAAACGTGAGCCGCAGGATAAACTCCAGTCACATGTGTGTTGTAGTTATCCCTCCAATTCGTTGAGAGTGCGGATGCGATCATGCGAGTACTCTCATGTCCGAGGTCATAACAGCAGTCCCCCTGTGCATCAATATCGAAGGTGATCCAAGTCTTATCCATATGCTATCCTCTTTGTTCGCCTGCTCCATTCTCAACTTGTAGGTACAGTTTACATTGTGCATGGTTGTCCCAAAATGTTGGCTTTGCTTCACTCTCTTTAGGCTTCCCTTCAAGTTCTCCGCAATTCCGCGTATCTTCTGCACCACCTAAACCTAAAGTTTACCTCTCTGCATAGCTTCGTGCGAGATTGCAATTGTTTATGTAAATATATTGTACTGTTTATATTTTGATTGTTCATGTGTGATGGCAAGCCTGAGTGTGCTTGACTGAGGAGCAGTTTTCCTTTTCCTTGTTGTGTTCCAACTTCCCCCGGGCCCAGGAGCTCCCCGGGGGGCCTTGTCTATGAATATATCAAGCAAGCAATAGTATCAGACCGAAGAACTACATACGCCGAGACCGTTTTTCGAAGTCAACGATTGCGCCGCGGCGATGATTAGTGGAGTTGAGTTCCGCACTCGCTTCAGATGAGCAAACTGATGCCATTGATGAGTCATGAATGCACGAAGTTTGCCTATAAGGCCTTTTCGCGAATGGGGTTGCTAGCTGCTTCAACCTGTTGCCATCGCTGGAATCCAGTACTGGGCGGCGGCGGGTCTTGGATGCGAATCGTCTTCAACTTAACCTGCGTCAGAGAGCACAGTTTTTGAACACTAGGTTGGGATCCTTAGGCTCCGCTCTCGACTTCAAAACTTCGCCGCCACCGCAATTCCTGCGGAGTCGATGGTCAATCTCCGTCTCGGCGATAACTGGCACGGCCACGAACCCCACGGCGCCACCGCACCTTCTAATCACCTCGACACTTGTTGCGCGTTCAACGCTTCGAAAGGATTATCAACTTGATCGAGTCCGCTTCATTTTCTACGACCGTGACCCTGTGGAACGGTGTAAGAAGGTCAAGCCTTCAAGCTCAAGGATGCCAATGAGAATTGTAGCATACCAGCATGAAAACAGATCCGCCGGGTCGCCCTATGGTACATACGCTCCGCGGCGTCTGGGAGGGCATATATGGCTACCATCCTTCAAATTGCAGTCAAACCCATAGGTAAGAGTGCCTCGCGGACCACTAGCGTCAACCTCTCCGTCAAACTGACTAACGTCTGACATCCAGCATTCACTAGGGTCTCGTGGGCACCGCAAATTCATCCAGGTTTCTGCATCGAAGTAAGTGATCATTGCAACATTTGGCACGACGCTGGCATACCTCGGTATCCAACAAGTGATTGTCAATCTACCGAAGTATCCTGGGATTCGGGGCTCAGTTTCGGTGGCACTCCAATCAACTTGTAGTTGAAAATTCAGGTGGTAAGCTGCGCACGTGAATCCCTCGCGTTTGCGTGATGGTTGGCGATCACTGACGATCGCATCTATGATGTAGGTGCACATGGATGGTAATGATGAACTCACTAAATTTCAAACCCTCAAGCTCGAAGGGGGATGATTGAGCAATATCGAGTTTCCTACTTTCTTCGAAAGCTACTCAGATCCACAATTGCGGCTCTTCCCTCGTCTTGCCACCGTCATGATGTGCTTTCAGGCAGGTGGAGAGTGACCCAGTAGAGTTCCCGCCCCGGTACGAGCAAGCTGTGTATCAGATCCGCGGGGGACTCAACGCTATTGGATGTATGAGACGCCGTGTCGATTTTCGCGGTGTCCCCCATTATTCACAGAAAATACCTAGCGCTGGTTCATGAACAATAAGTCTTACATCTAGGGTGTCGTCAAAGGATGAAAAAGCATACATCTCACTAGGTTCTCGAACGACTCCCCCCACCCCAACGGCGTTCCCAACGGCAATGTTTGTACTTTTGGTCTTGCGTGGACAAGAGCGTGCCGTTCGCTCCTCGAGACGACATTCATTGTCACATTGGTTGGAGGCCGAGATCGGTATCATTGCTTTTCCTTCATCCTAGTGGTATTCCGCCGCGTCTAGGGGAAATATCGATCTTCCGATGGCCTTGGATCCACTATTCTGTTTAAAGGAGCTGTTTACTGCTCGTCCATTTAACATAGGGTAAGGGATGGACAAAGTAGCTGACCTTGTTGCCTGTGAAAAAGTAGCTTGGGCGTCTCGCGTTAACGTCATGCACCGCGATAAGAAGGCTCGTTTAGCTTGCTGCGATCCGCTCCATCGTCGCCTCCAAATTGTATTTGTTTAGACGACTCCATTGAGAAATCATTCAAATAGAGTCCGACTGGTGTGCAGCCGAAGAAGGTCAAGTATTGGCTCCTTTCCTCCCCGACCTCCATCATTACATCGGTCCCATCAAGGAGCGCCGCCCTGGAGACACACTAACTACGGAAGCAAGCATCTGCCGGCACAATATCTGAGAAGTAGTTTGACTTATCAGGATCAATCTTGACATCCTGATAACCTTTTTAATATTTCGTTGCGCTCATAGGCATAATCCCGAGGTTAATCCCTTCTTGAAGCACTCCAGCTTCATTTCCCTCATCTTCCTATCATCAGAATTTGTCAAATTGACCCGCACTCCAGGCTCGCATCCTTGCTTGCCTACCTCTCCGCCCTCCTCCATCAGTCATTCAGCAACCTTTCCCCTGGAGCTGAAGCCAGAGATGGAGATGGAGATGGAGATGGAGGGCTTACCGTTATAAAATCGCGCTGGTCCAAGACGTCGAAACCACACTACACAATGCACACTTGCACGAGCACGCTATGTTGCGCTTTGGGTCCACCTCCTGCCACCCCCAGCGAGGTTCCGGTTAGTACATCAAGATTTTTTTCTTCTGTATGTCCCAAATTTCAAGCAATAAACAGGCGAATAGATGGGCCCACTCATGCCAGACGATGTTCCCCTGTCTTTGGGTGGATCAGACGACGGGGGTTTGCGGTGCTCCGATTTCATGTTTGACTGTCTCTGCGCATTTCGGCGAGGTTCACGGTCTGAACGAAATCGACGACACTGAACAAGTCATATGCATCTGGTTGGGCTGCGCGAAAAAACTGGGGCGGAAAAACTATTTCCGTCATGTGTGTGGGCCGCACTTGAAGCACCCACGGGAGAAGAGGGACAAGCTCTGAAATCGAGGTGTCAGAGTTGCAAATTACAAGGACGACGAGGAGCGCCTAATTCTTTCAGTAGTAGTAATCGCTCCAGATGTCCCATTTCACGGTACCCTTCCCAGCGACATCCTTCCCCTTATTATAAGTGATATGTGGTTTATCCCTGTACGAACCAGAGGTGTGTAGATATGAGTATGCGTTACGTCCGATGTTCTGAAGTTTGAGATAACACAACGGACTCGGATGGATCAATATTTAGTCGTAGTCCAAACGGTTAATTAAATGTGAATATAATATTTTAAACTTTGGCTACACATTTAAACAGTCGTCAAAACGAGGCCATCTGGGAAATGGCTTTTCCGGACATCCGAACGGCCGTGTATCCAGCCTCACCGTCACATGTCATCACATGACGCAAACAACGCTCAGGCGGAGCTCAAACTTGCTACGGCCAAGCCGAGTGCCGAAGGTCACTGCTCGCCCTTCCCGCTGCCCATTTCCCACGGCTATGATTCGCTACTCAATTAATCGCATCTCGACGGACACCGGCGCACTCCACCGTCTGGCCGGCGTACGCCGTACTCCGACGGACGCTGGTGCACTCCCCCAGACACCAGCACGCTCCACCGTCTGGGTGGCACACTCCGGCGACGGACACCGGCGCACTCTGCTGATCAAGGCGGCACACTCCGCCAGCCGCTGCCACACTCCACCGTCTGGATGGCGACCCTGGCGGGCGGCCCCGTTCTCCCCCGTCCTCGCTACAGTGTACAGAAGCGATCATGCAACATGCACAACTGGACGCTACCAGGTTGATGTCTACGTTCGAAAATCCATACCCGGGCGTGACGGTGTGGCGGTTCAGGGCTATGGGTGACCTTCGGCACTCGGCTTGGCTGTAGCGAGTTTGAGCTCCGCCTGAACGTTGTTTGCGTCATGTGAGGATGTGCCGGACATTCGGACAGATTTGTCATGTCGGATGTTCGGAAAGGTCATTTCCCAGATGGTCAAAATGGAGCTGTGTATTTTCCAAGTACTATTAAGTAGTATGCAAGTCTCGCCTTCCGAGTAATTCAGAGTTCACCAGTTGTTTTACATAAATTTGAGCGATTTCCTTTGCGATTATAGCTCGATACACGGTGCGTCAGTCCATTGAAGTGCCAATACTACTGGTTCCTGATCTGCAGAACACAGCCTAGTAGCAACACATAGCTGTAACCATGGAGAAGGATTGGTCGATCTGACTTGAGTTGAATTAATTGGTCATGCCACCGACACAGTCTTACTGTCTTTGAATGATGTTCTTCACTTCTCACATTGGGGAACTCGCCTCCGAGCAGAGGCTCCCCTCGTTAAACCATGTCGGTCGTTCGGGGCCTACCTGATAATCATTTCCCAGGTTCAGCTGTGGGAACGGACGAAGGATAGTATTAACAAGGATTTATCCAGTACACCTCATTTCTAAAACCCACCGTGTAGGTCTCTTTTTCAATAAGGCATGCAAATCATCTAAGCATCCGAAAAACAGCCGTCCACTCCGAGTCAAGGGCTCACTACCGGATTTCGGAGGAGCCTTCTGTCGCACAACTCAAAATTAATACCCGCCGGAGTAGTTACTGCGGCGCTAGCATACCTGGCACTGGGGGAGCGATATTCTTAAGTGTGAAGCGCCGTCCATGGATTCTAGTCAAAACGCCAGGTGGTGAGTCATTTGGGTGATGTTTGGATACCGCTAATGATGAGGACAAAGATCGTCGGACCGCAAACGATGAAGCAACCATCTTGTCATTCCATCGTGTATAGAATTTCTAGATTCCTCTGTGGACGCGCGAAGAGGAAGAACCTGACAGATCCGTCATATCGATCCTCGCCTTGTGTGTGATCATCGCATACCTATCAAGTGGAGGACTATGGAGAGGTCCCCGCAAGCAGCTGAGAAACGCACACTGGGTCAGGTTCGCATGATTTCTGGAGTTCATGTACGTCTGAAGACCAGGACACACATTCTGCTATAGCAAAAGTGCTCCGGTTAAGGTCTTCGGCCTGTGAATATAGTCAAACTGTGATGGAACGACCCTCCGGTTCTCGATGTAGCTTCCCCCTACAAATATTGCCTCTGCATGGCTCCAATTCTTTCTTCCGGGGAAGTAGAGCGCCCGTTGGCGATAGGAATCATTCTGACAACTTCCACTTCCCGTACTCTTGGCCATGGCAGTGTTAGATGTCGACGGAATAGCTGCCTTCCGATGGGCTGTTTGACTTTGGATGTCCTTCTCGGATGGACCATTGGAGAGAGCGTAGGAAATGGAGGCGTCGGTTCCAGCAACTGGTCTGGGCGCTGGCGGCAATCAAATTGGGTCAATACCGTGACTCCCACCTGGACATGTGGCGCCCCTCGCAATCCTCGAGGTTGTCGATCTCCAGGACAGGCGGCATGGAATTTAGGTTCAAACAACGCAGCCCTCCAGATATCTCAGACATACGGTTCACTGATAAATCATACCAGTCGGCCTCAGGACGGTCCGTTCCATTCAACCCTGGAGCGGTTTATTTAGGTTCTTTGCTTAAACGCACCCTTTTTAGGGGGTGAACTGGAGCCCAGCCAAGGCTGACCGTAGTATTGGCTTTGTTGTGGATGTGTGCCTTGATCCGACCTCCATCGCAAGGCTTCTGGAGACGGCGATAACCAAATTCCGACCGGCCAGTGCTAGCGGTCGCTCCATCTGTGCCACGCTGATAGCAGAACGGTTTAATCTTGGAGCGGCTCTACCTTCGCCTGTTACTGGCAGTGCTCATCAAGTGCTAACTCCAGCACGTTTATCTGATACTCCCTCCAAGATGGTTGTCGCCTCCCAAAATCCACTCGGTTACGGGGTCAAATGAATCCATTATCCTTTCGCCCACCGCCGTACAATTACTCTGCCTGGAGTATCCATCACATGTTCGATAGCACCAACTTTTCTGTCCCTACCGGCGATGGAGAGATAATGGAACTAACTTCTCCCTTATCGCGATCCCCCCAATGACCGTTGCTTACTGAAGCGAGCTATGCCACATTGTGTAAATGCACCACGGAACTTCATTCTCTGTTACTCCATTTCTGAAACCTTTGACGGACAAATGTTGATCAAAAGATCTCAGTGATTAATACGTATGTAATACGTGAAATATTTGAACGTGGCAAGTACTACGGCATCCGCGGAAGTGCAAGTTGGTTAAGGGGGTTCTTGAGGGCGACTCGCCTCCAGTACAGCCTCATTCAACATGTACTTAGAAGAATCTAAAAACATTAATATTGTATGTATTGCAACGTGTCGTTGTCAGACATGCAAGTCACGTGATCGCGTTTTTGTGAATTTTTAGATTCTCGGACGCGGTTTGGGTTAGAGTTTGGTGTTGTCCCTTCAGTTGGTTGATTTCCTCGTCCTTAGCCCCGCGAGCAACAGCAATGCCCTCATTTCTCCATGCCATCTTTCATCCCCTTCGCACTCTCAACTTGTGGCTCGAAAACGATCCAAGAGCCAGTATACTCGAGGTCTTATATCTTCTGACCGTATTCTCTGCCTTCGGTATCTGGTTAGTCTTCGATCGTTACCAAAAGGCACACAACAGCGCCGTGCCTTTCAAACACAACTCGCCTGAAGTATGTGATGTAATTTCGTTCTATGTTACTTGTCTGATACCTTCCTAGGCTGCAGACCCTGAATGGCAATCTTTGAGGATTCGTGACGCAAACCTCAAGTCGCATCTCACCGAACCCGACCTCCTGCCTCATCATTTCATGGGCGGCAGAGATTACATTACATGTTATGACCCCGCAAACTCGTTACATATCAAGACAGTCATAGCGGATAACGAACGTGAAATTCAGTCAAAGATACTACGAGCGCAGCGCGCACAGGCTATGTGGGCAGAAACTACTTTTTCCCAGCGACGTAGGGTAATGCGGAGTCTACTCAAGTGGCTGGTCGAAAATCAGGAAGTTTGTGCGAGAGTTGCGTGCCGTGACAGCGGAAAGACTTGTAAGCCCAGCGCTTGCAGTAAGACGAAGGAATAAACCAGTTTTCTTTAGTGATTGATGCCGCCCTGGGCGAAATTCTGACCACATGTTCAAAGCTTGAGTGGTTGATCAACCACGGAGAACGTGCTCTACGAACCGAAACGAGATATTCACCTTTGATGCTCACCTACAAGAAGTCTCAAGTCGTATATGAGCCCAAGGGCGTGGTCTGCGCTATCGTGTCTTGGAATTACCGTGAGTGCACTGCACTCGCATATTAAGTAGGTTGTTTTCTCAAACAAACTTGCAGCACTGCACAATGCTTGGTCTCCAATTATCGCGTCCATCTTTGCTGGTAATGCCATCGTGCTAAAGTGTTCCGAACACGTTGTATGGTCTACCGACTGGTTCGTCGGAGCGGTACACAAGGCGCTCGAAGTTTGTGGTCATGATGCTGATATTGTTCAGGTTGGTGGTGGTCTCCGACCCCTCTTGCATGTCTGAGTGTATTTCTAGACTGTTTGTTGTTGGCCCGACAAAGCAGAGGCGCTAACCAAGTCACCGTTGATAAAGCATATCGCGTTCATTGGTTCCGAAGAAATCGGACGCAAGGTATCGAAGTTAATGCATGCTCTTGATAGGTTACTCATGGGACTTTAGGTAGCCATGGCTGCAACAGAACATCTTACCCCTGTAACGCTGGAACTAGGTGGCAAAGACCCTGCTATCATTCTTCCTGACACAGACATACAGAAGTGGGCAGGCGTCTGGATGCGGGGTATCTTGTGAGTCGAAATCGATCGTGTCTCGTTGGTCATCTCTTTGATTTTCATCAGTCAAAATGCTGGTCAGAATTGCGTCGGTATTGAACGATTAATCGTACACTCTGAGCAATACGACGAACTCTACGAAACTTTAACGGAACGAGTTAAAAAGTTGCGCGTTGGTTCTGTTTTGGCACCATCGAGAGAAGGGTACATCAATACCGTTGATTGCGGATCTATGATTACGAACGACCGCTTCGATGTACTGGAAAACCTTATTTTCGAAGCCCACGAAGCAGGCTCTCAGATGTCTGTCGGCGGAAAGAAGTATCTCCACCCTTCTTCAGCTGGCAACGCTTACTTCACAGCAACAGTATTGGGTGATGTGGACCCCAAATCAAAGATTGCACAGACAGAATGTGAGGTGATCGCCAAGCGATATTACTCGCGCTTACCATTAAATCAGTGTTTGCGCCGATTGCTTTGCTTATCCGCTACGATGATGTCGAAGAAGCGATCAAAATTGCTAATGAAACCAGGTATGGTCTCGGAGCCAGTGTTTTCGGACCCCATCAAGATTTGTGCCTGGAAGTTGCTCGAGAGTTGGAATGTGGAATGGTCTCCATCAACGATTTCGGAGTGTTCTATGTGAGTTCGGGCTAACCAACTACCCATGTTTTATTCTAATAATTGTGTGCAGTTGAAGTAAGTTAACTGGCGATCATTTCAAATTAGCTTGTATATGAACTTTCCTCACAGTCAAGATCTTCCATTCGGGGGAACGAAAGCCAGTGGCTATGGACGCTTCGGCGAGTCGGTGCGATCTGTGAGAGTGGCGTAGCATTTCTAACTGTCAAGAATAATAGGTGGTCCTGAGGGTCTACGGTCGCTGACAAACCCAAAGGCGATCATCATGGACAGATGGCCTTCGCTCATTCAGACGGCGATTCCGAAGGCCTTGGACTATCCCGTCCGCTCTTTAGTACGAAGCTGGTTCGAGTATCCATTCCTAGTTGGGGGTCGTAATACTAACATGGAACGTATCGGCCGCTTAGGGACTTTGTCAGCGGGCTTATCATTCTGCTTTACGCTGACAGCTATCGTACGCGCTTCCACGGACTGGTCCAGCTTTCGCAAGCTTCACGGCGATAGTAGAGACGTGAGATTTGATTAGTGAGAGCAGAAGAGTGGGGACAAGAATATACCACACGACGAAATACTCTATTTGCTCTTCTTTATGCTGTGATGGATGTGATCTTGCAAATTGATGAAGTGCTTTGACAATGAGACCTTCCGTTCGAGTACTGCGTCACGTGGACGACGGTGGTTCTGGCTTGCATAAGTACGAAACTTACTACGGACCACCGACCCGACCACAACCTGAGCATGCACCCATCCAATTGACGGCCCTCGAATATTATGGAACGACAGTCTACACAGTTGTTCTCCGCCACTATCGCTATCTACCAACGAATACGGACGTTGGCAGACACGTCCTTGCGGTCTTTTGGAATGTGTGTACAGCTTTTTTGGGTGTTTTTGTTCGAGTTCCTGACACAGGTGCAGACACTGCGCAACCCACCAGATTCGCCTTATCCTTGTGTCTGCGGTGGTCATCACGTCTTTGTCATACCCTGCCTTGGCCATTTATTCCTCAACTCCTTCATATTCTCGCCTTGCGTCCACGTCAAATCTCGTAGACTCATTTCTTGCAGACTATGTCGCCTTTGGGAGCGATGCACTCGGAGACCTCCAGAACTTTTGGCAGGGTCAACTCAACGTTCAAATACTCGACGATGAATTGATACGGGCACGTTGCGGCTCTGACCGGACTCTCAGGGTGGAACGTATATTGATACACAGCAATACCGCAGACGACGCCGGTGCATTGACCAGCGATACGCTAGCATCAGCTTTCCACCTGGAACGGCGAATAATAGAGCGTGTCTGGTCTCAGGGGGTCCCTTGTGTGGAAGCAGGTACTGATAACTGCGTCGTCTTCAGTCCTCTCGCGTTTTGGAATCACGATGAATCACGTATTCGATCGGACACAAACATCCTCAGCACTCTCATGAATTACGATGGCATCTCCGTGGCTGGAATTCCGATCACACCCCAGATGGTTCTTGCAGGACGGACTCTCGAGAGAGGCGCGGCGACCATCGACTCGGCAAAATTTCTCGTGCATACGTTTATTTTCCCTGAGTCTGACTGCTTGAACAAAGCCAGTCACGACAACTGGCTTAATATCTTGAAAAACCTCACCCAAGGCAATGATGCGTTTACTGAAACAATCGAACCAACCCTCATTGCCCTCGAGGTCAGTTTTCACTTTCTCGCGTATTGACAACGGGCCTTGATGTGCGTTAGTATGATCATGGGCTGTCCAAGAAGCAAAGCTTCTCGTCCATTTCTTCTTTTGTCTATATCGCATATGCTGTTTTCTTTGAATACGTCAGGAGGTCTATGAAGCGCATGAATGGTGTCCACACCAGAGTTGGCTTGACATTTACAGCCCTCTTCGAGATCGCCGCTAGTACCATCACCAGCCTCAGTGTTTGTTCACTAATGCGTTTTAAAGTTACCATGGTCCCCTGGTGCGTTCAAATAGTGTTCTACGTGCTTTTTTTTTCTCACTGTACGATGGCAGGAGTCTACTACCCATCGTCATTATTTTCGTTGGCGCCGAGAATATGTTCAATCTGGTATATTGGGTCAGGCTGTTGTAGGGAATCTATGGCTTATCTTTCTTATCTACAGGTGGATGCGGTAACGAAGACTTCGGTCACGCTTCCTGTCAAGGAGAGAATAGCTGAAGGCTTGAGTCGCGCCGGCTCGTCAAATACTCTCAAGGTTGTAGGTTATAATTGTGTGCTAGGAACAATCGCGTGGTATTCTACTGGCGCTATCCGTCAATTTTGCACGTTCGCGGTAGTCGTGCTAGTGGCTCATTGGTTCCTAGCACACACGTTTTTCTTGGCTGTCCTTTCAATTGATATCCAGCGATTAGAGGCAAGTAATCTCACTTACGTTAATTGTTTAGTCCCCTAACAATTCGTACATAGTTGGTCCAGCTCATCAGACAAAACCCGAGCTTGACCCCAGTGGTGGCGAGCGCACAACAAGAAACTCCTCCGTCAATACCGGCCTCATGGCACAGCCGTTTTACCTATCAACTCAAAGTCATGCTAAAGGGCCGTGCCATCAAAAATATCAGTCTTCTGTTGGTGGGTCCCGTTCACCTCAAGCCTTGACTTCTCTCAGACGTGGGTCTTACCTGCTATCAGCTTCTGGCAACTACCGCCACGCTCTATTTTCTCACTCGCCCAAGTGTGCACGATGATACCGACGTCGGTGTTACTTTTCCTTCTTCCTTCCCCATGTTTACCAAGCAACCTCTCAATCAAACTCATGATCCATCGTGGCGGTTATGGAAGGTTCTCAATCCTGAGGAACATTCTGTGGTTCATCTACGAATAGAGGTACCCACTATTGTCGCCTTTCAACCAGTCGGTACTGTCAGTCAGAGCGTTCAACAAAGCCTCCGGTCTTCGACACCAACGCTGGATATTATGTTTTGGCTTCTCAAAATACTCCCGATTCCCATGGTGTTAACACTCCTTCCCCTCTATGCGTTGTTGCTCTACCTATTGAAGGATGCAGAACTCCTCGAAGCTCAACGTAACCGAGAGGACGGAAAGGCGGGGTCGGGGCAACCCACAGTTGCTCTCGACGATAACGTTCTTTTCTTGACTTTACCGCGTGGTTTTGCTACAGATGTCGAACTATTGGCAACGAGCAAAGATGGACAGGCTGTTGCAGCGGTGGGCGTACAGAACGAAGTGAGCTTTTGGCGCACCAGAGACCTGGAGCTACTAGCCGTCAAACCATATGACCCATCTACCACAGAGACTATTTCTGCGCTCGCACTAGACGACAGTGGTAATTTCCTCGCGTTCGGGACTGCTTCGGGAATAGTCACTGTCTGCCTCGTTTCCGGGAGAGATGCAAAATCATACGAACCTTTGATGCCTTTGGGGAAAAATTCGGGTGTAACAGAGGTCCATTTTTTCCGTCCACCTTCGAGCACCTTAAAGCAAAAAGTCGGTTCAAATTCTCAATCACGCGACCCCCCAGTCGTCCTCGTATGTTACGAAAATGGGACTGTCGCGCAATGGAAATTCGCTCCCTGCCCCTCCTCATATCTCATTAAACCGGTTTCATCTTCAACCGTGGTGCGAGCCAATATCGCATTAGTGCGACCAACAGGCGGTCTACTTGTTTCTTTCTCCCTCGATGACGGTTCAGTGGAGCTCTTGGAGCTTGGAGACACTGCAGAAACGTCGCGCAGCCGATGTAATCTACTTCCTGGCAACCCGATTGACCACGTTTCAAAAGTCTGTCCCTGCCGCATCAAGCTGGCAGACAACGAACAGACCATCATCGGTGTGACTTCGGATGCAGGCGTAGTTTCATTGTGGGATGCCACTTCCTCGAATTGTCTGTTGGTCATAGATGAACCTCACGGTCCAATCGATCAATTGCGACTTTCGCCTGTCCACTCGGTGACCTGTCACCTTTGTGGAGAACTCCCAATCGAAAGTCTGGTGGTCGCCATTTCCATTGGTTACGCTATCATTTTTTATCGAGTTTATTTCCCGTCCCAGTCGAGACACTGCTCTTGTCCAGGAAGTACTCCCCAGGCAGGCGCCATTCTCAACACAGGGCGGCGCTCACGAAGTAGCAGTATTGCTTCCCCGTCGTTATTCCCCAGACGACTGTCTGCTGCGAGCAATTCGCCCGATACGGATACCTCTTTATTTCCTATCTCTGGACATGGCATCCTTTTACGGCGGACGTCGGAGAAAGAGTTGTCACGCCGTTCATCTGAAACCCTCGCGCCTGTGGATGAGTGTCGAGCAGCCCATGCTGTCGGCCCTCTTGACCGTTCATCGACTCGGACAGACATCATAGTGGTAAAAGCCGGCGAAGCCATTTCAGAGCGGGGCGGATGGGATATCATGAGAGGTAAGGCTGTTGGTGTACGGCGCATATCCCGCTCTCAAGCCGGTACCAAGTCCGCGACTCCTTCCCCAGCCTCGACCTCGACGATGCGTCGCTTGGGGGGGTTGACGAGCACAGCTCTGGACAGATGGGAATGCTGGTCCTTCGAATTCGCCACTTCCGCCTTGCGAGGCTCCGTCATCTCCTCCCTAGCTGACGACCACTGTCCCTCGTCATCCACCCATTCGTCGGCCACATCCGCAATCCATGAAGAATACCCTCGTTTACCGTTCACGCGCGTTGTAGCATTCCAGGTGTCCCACTCGCTTGGTGCCGCTGGTTTTGGTAACACAGTGGGAATCTTCCAGTTTTCATGATTGCATGATAAGATGGACTACTTCGTAACGTATTAGATTTTGTGTATCTACTACCGTTGGTATGCTTTCCATGTTTTATTTATTGTATCATTAATGTCGCTTTCACTCGGAGATAGACGTGTAACTAGTATTGCTTCTTGAATTATGACAGACACCCTGATGCGACCCCAAGGCTCCACCCCAGCGGGAGAGGTATGGGACCAGAAATGTATCATAGTAGTAGATGCAGGCTAGGATGGCGACTAAGAGGTACTGAACGTAGTATGTATTCGTACTGCATGTTCCCGCTTTACTTGTCCTCCTGTCCGCCAGTTCCTTAGCTCTGTGAAGACAAGAACCGCAACCAGTAACGTCTCCATATTGTTCGTTGGTAGCGCCAATGCCAACACCACATTCATCTTTGCTTGCTGGCACCTCGTCCGGGCCAATGGCACGCCCCCCACCTCCAAGTCTATACTCTGAGACTGCCGAGATCGCTGCCACGCATGGCTTCAGAACCCAGGGCATGCACGACCCCAGCTTGACAAGATCCAGTTGCGCATGGTGCATCTTGCTGTAGGTAGTCAGCGCCCGCTGTTGAGTCTTATCAAGTAGATGAGGTGCATTGATCACTTGCTGATGATGGGTACTGAAGTCCAAAGAGCAGGCTTGATTGCTCAACAGCAGCTTATGTAGAGCAAACTCGTTCGGGTAGAGAGGGGAAAATACAAGATTGGCTGGCGGGAACGAGGCTAGCTGACTGTACGGGTTGCCATTTTGATCTAGACCCCAAGTGAAATGAGTGACTACACACACGTGCGTCACTGAAGAGACTGCCCGAGAGCAGCCTTTGTGATTTGTAGCACCGGTCTTCCCAAAAGCCTGAAAGACGGGAGGTCAATCACAGCCCGAATCCAAGATGACGATAATGCCCATGTGATGTTGCGAAGGAGAGGATACAGTGGCATTCAGAGTTAGCGGATTTCAGCGCGATCTGAAGTGTGAATCCGCCAAGCTCTGCGGACGATGGTGAACCGTGCTGGATCACACCGGAAAGTCCAATTTTCAGGCTTTCTGATATGAGACCTTTCCAAACCGCCACTTTCCACCAGTCCATCCAAAAGAGGCAACAGTTCGCCTCAGCATTGCCCCTTTTGGACGAACTAGTCACCAGACCCATGTCTGGCCGTCGGCAGCTTCGCCACACCCAGGATTCCCACGCACAGGTCCAGAATTGGTCGATCTTTCCGTGGGAATCTGGACCTTTTTGAGCCCCTAAGTCACGAGACCGGCAGGGGAATTTTCGCTAAGGTCGAAATTTTTGGGTGGGATTTTCCGAGCTCCGCTGCCGGCCCCTGGGTAGCTTCCAGCTCGCCTGTAGGCTCGCGGAACCTGGGGAAGACCGATTTTCCGTCCACTGTCCAGCCACACCGTGACTCGCATGCAATCATATGACCCAAACTAAATATTACTTGGGTCATGTGAGGTTGTTGTGCCGGACATGTTATGTTGAAACAGGCCATTTTTCTGGAAACAAAGAGCCGCGACCCAAACTAAAGCTAACCAATCAGCGATCTTCATTGACTTAGGACAGAAGAAAGTTCACATGCTAGTTTATAGACATTCCCGATTCCTAGGATAGCTCCCACAACGGCCACCTATGAGATGTCAAGCAACATTTCTGCGATCCCATCATTCACCAGGTGTGGGTAACAAGTGACCAGCCTTTTTGTTTTTATCCTGACCTTCGACCTGGCGGATCCCCACAAACCCAAGTCAGCCCTGATGGTATACATCTCGTGCATCGTGACCCTACTCCTTTCTACGGTTGTCTTCGCAGATTATTACATCGACAATGCAGATCCGTCTGTCATCTACTCTATGCCAGCCGCAGGCCGGTCTTGGCAGACAATTACTATGTCCACTCCTTGGGATATATCGTTTAGCAACTCCACTGGCAACTACACTATTGTCCTTGATTCCTCCCACTGCTATGATCAGAATTAGTGCGTGCTACATTCTCTACTGTCTCGACCAGGGTGTCGTCTGACTATGCACTTCAAGTGCCAGTGCTCGTGAGCTGTCGCTCTGCCTGTTGGATGCGTGATATGACATTAACTCGCTTCTCTGTTATCCAGAAGGGGGATGCGGCACAGGCGATAACTGTTTCATCGAAATACCCTTCACAGGTATGCAGCCTGGTTCATAACCAAGCTGCTCCACTCACCATACATTCCAGGGTCT
>JBBPLX010000400.1:9948-24911 GCA_038090015.1 Leccinellum albellum | reverse complement strand
GAGTTGTTGCCTTGTTGCTCCAGGATGCTGGTGACGAACCTGCGGACCTCTGGCCCCCTTGTGCTGGTGAAGCAGCAACGCATTGCACAGCTGAGAATGGGACCAACTATTACTACTAACTTGCGGCCTGAGGCCTGAGGGTTCCTTTTTACGCGAGCTCATATAGGTTATTTTCCCTGTCAATATATGTAGACAAGGCCCTCCGGGCGGCCCCTGGACACGGGGGGACTAAGTCGTGCTTAAATTGCTCACTGGCGACAAATGGAAACATGTATGTCTTCGACTGCAACAAAGTTGATGTCAACACCATGATCGGACTATACCCGGTCGCAGAAATAATGCCATGGAATTACAATCTTCTGTGCACTCATGACCGTCCATCCGGACTTGCAGTGTTGTCAAAGAGGGTGGTGCTGATTCTCACGGCATGCCATGACTGTCTGCCTGCAATGCGATTAAAGGCAGGTCAGTACGGCACAACAGACAAAAGGGTAGATCGACTATTAGTCTGCAAGTCAGGTAAAGGGAGGTGAAAATGAGGCAACACATGCATTGCGTGGAAGACCAACGACAATACAATCGCCAGGACTTCCTGTCCTGCGTGAACAGGACTCGGAGAGACGAAAGCATAAGATTCCACAAGAGAGGCTGACATACAACGATCATCAAGTCTATTCAATTCGGCATCGCCTTCGACCACACAATATTGATGCACGGGGGGGGACGTCAATGACCTCGTATGAGAGAGTACTCGCATCCGTATTCTCGACGAATCGGGGGGACAATTACTACAACATACATGTGACTGGAGTTCATCCTATAGCTCACGTTTGGTTGGACACCGGCAATGGGGAATTTGGTGAGCGTTTAAATAGAGTAAAGATCATATACTCACAAACAAGGCAAAGACTCCACGCGGCCGTAGAATGGAAGGTGAAACATATGACCGGCCCCGAAGGTCACCATCAGATTTCAGGAAGGTCACCAGTGTCAAAGACTGATGAGGGGCCAAAATCACATTGTAGACACTGCATAGACACACGACCTGGTCCAGTGACGGTGATGACCATGATCATGAATATTATCGTTCCCATGAATTACATAATGCTTTCAATACTAGTAATACACATCCACTGCTTATGTAACACTCAGCGCCCGACGAAAGGACTATATAAACCTTATCAGCTGGAGCTGGGAAACTCTCACCGAAGTTCTGCGTACTAGCCTGATGGCGACATCGAGGTTGTTGTGGACTCAGCTTTTGGGTCGTTTTCTGGCTTTCATCCGTAGGTTACCTTTCAGGCTGCTAAATTACTTGCTTGCACGTCTCGCTCAATGGATCCGCGCAAATCCATGCAAGCCATCTCTCCGCTACCTGCAAGAACCCCATGATACTAGAGACTCAGGCAGTATTGTCGTCTCTGCCATGAATGACCCGGATTTTCTTGGTCCACCTGATGCCCGCGAACATGGTCAAGTTTCTACGGTAGATTCACCCTATGTGGACGAGAGCAATCCAATCCCAGTAAGCATTCCCGAGATTGCATCTTATCGATGAAAGCCAAGTCAGACTTCGCCTCACGATGACTCCCCCCTTCTGGTTGACCATACGACTCAGCACTCGTTACAAATTGTGGTGGATTCTATCGATCCATCAAGTCCCGGCAATCATTCACCAGTGTCGGATCCTTCCAATCCGTCTCATCGCGTAATTAACCTGCCACCGCGAGTGTCACCAGAAAACACTATACCCGAATCGTCATATGCAGAGCACTGCGGCCCGCTTCCTGGGCGAACCTCAACTTCAGACCAAAATATAGTACCCACCGTCTTCAGTCCTCGATCTTCTCCTGTCCAGGAAGGGGCTGGACTAGCGGAACCTACTTCTGAAGCTGGTATTGTTGATGATCCAAATATACCCAGGGAACTAACTCTTCTGGATTTATTTGTCCCAATGTCGGCCAATGGCTCCTTCCGGGGGGATCTCAGGACCAGGTAGGGTGCACTACACAGAATATCTGAGTGAGGCGGAAATTTATGTGACTCCTAGCGCGAATCCATTCGTATGTGATTACACGATTGAAGCTATGTTGCACGAGTATCCCGAGACACCTCTGTTCGTTTCGTTGCTATGCCAAGGTGTTGTTATCATTCAAACTTTACTTTCCAGAGACATCCCAGAGGGTTGGACAGCCTGCCGTCACCCACAGGGTGCTCTTTACTATGTGCATAGCGAATCGGTTTGTGAACCCAAGTGATATCTGTATGTTTTTCTTACATCTCAACTATGGTTCCATAGAAAACGTTTACGGAAGTAAACATACGCAATAGGGATATCCACGAGGATATCGAACGCTTCAGAGAAATCTTGCTCTCGAAGTTAGAGACTGAGATCGAGACTCGAATGCTCTCAGAATCGCTGAAAGTCGACGAACTTCAGTTGGTTCTGGAGCCAATAGTATTTGGCAGTAATGTGTTATGTTGCTATTATTTTGTGAATCCACCAGCCAGGAGTCTCTTTTGGCTGCAGGACTGGGAAGGGGAGGATATATTCCAGGATTGTAAATGTATTGTCTCTCCTGCCCACAAAGGTAAGCTCCAAACTACTTGCACGTTTATCAACTGATTTGAATCCATCGAAAGGGTTGGCCATCCAAGCACAGTACTGGTGTGCCATAAATGTGAGTTACACATTCCAAGACATTCGAAAGTTTGACGTTTCAACACCGTTCTGCTAGTTGTATGTGAATTTTTGGTATCTGAAACAATCCCAGGAGACACTGCGACAACTTCCCAAGCTTCCTCAAGATCACTCAGGGACTAAAAGACGAGGTTAGAGATATGATTCTTCACGCAACATGTGGTGGGTGTTTTGTTCCCCCTGTTGTTTCATGTGCGTTCGATGATCAGAACCACAGATCACTTGTCGTCGGCCAAGTCGTCGTGCCCTTTAAACGCAGAGGAGCTACAAAGTTACTTATCCCTCGTTCGTGAGATTGAGATTGACCGTAGGTTATATATCCAGTAATATTTATCACGCACGCTCATCCTTGTTTACACAGCTTCGACAGAAGCACGTAAACATTACATTGTCATTATAGGTGATTTCGATATCATTCATTAGGTTTATGGAACGCAAGCTGATATTCTACAGGTCGAATTATGAACATATTCTGTACGTCCCCGTCATGTTATTGAATATCTTCTATTTATGAGCACAGATACCCACTACTTTCTCCAATTACACGGGGAAGAAAGTGCACGCCTCAGTTTTGACCAATCGGTCCAGGGATGGAAATATCAACCTTCACTACTCATGAACGTGCTTGGGCCGTTATTATGCATGGTGCATGTGAACAATATCCGGCTATTGCATTCAATCTATGTCGATGACATTGCAAACAAAGAAAAGTGGAAAAAGGTGTTTATTACCACATTCGACTCACAGCTCCAGGAAACCAGTTTACTGGTAAGCTGCGTGAATATGTTGAATTCCCTCTTCCAGAATAAGAAAGTCCATGTCTTCTAGGCAACTGTGCTGCTAAATGCCGATGTCAGCTTTCTCCAAATACTTTCGGTGGCGCCAACTTCATCCCAACAATTCCTCGTCTATACATCACTAGTAGCAAGCATTGGGAGCATCATCCTCTCCTTGGTCTTTATGGCACGTAACCGCGCTGAGGAAAGGAAATCCTCGGCCGAGACTGTCAGTACACTACTTCTCATGCGCGATACGGGAGGTCTCTAACTTGAGTAATAGACTAAATTCTTGCGAGGATTATGGCACAGCAGGCATGGCCTTGAGATACTCGCTGTGGTTTACAGCCTGCCGCGCGCTTTCCTCATCTGGGGGTGAGTATCCTGATCTAATGTGACGGTTGGGAGCTCTGACTACGTTTTCACAGCATGGGGTTCTTTTCCATAGGTGCTATTATTCAGTGGTGCTATCCAGATGATAGAGCTTTGCGGTTTAGTGCGGGATCCTTCATGCTAATGATAACCTTCTTGGTGGGATGGTGCATTTGGGTGGCCCGATTCCATCATAGGTTGGGTCTGTATACTATGCTGTTCCAGGCCAGATCTTTTCTTTGGTCTGCTAGTTCCCAGGTCCGCAGGTTGTTCACGTCATAAATTTGGCTAGACCCCACCCCGGGGAGAATCATGCTATGCTGTCGATGATATTCGCAACGAGTCCCTGATATCTATAGTCTTCCTGAACTGTGTTGCAGAGTCCTCTATACTTCCCCTCGGCAATGCCATCATGTTGACGAATCACATCCACTTGGACAGGTAGCTTTAGATGATCTCCATGCATTCCAATGGGTAGTGTATGCATAGTACTCGTGAAGTCCTACAGTCATTCTCACTGTACTAGTTTTGTCTATTTATGGTACATATGGTAAACTATGTCACCGTCATGAGGTTTTCCCCACAGTAACAAAGGCTCTCCCACCAAACTCATTCTTTGATGGGTAGCTCAGGACCTGCACAGCAGGGACCATCTACATCCAGAACGCCCTTACTTGGTAAGTTTGTCTTTTTCCAAGATAATAACATGCGTGGGGACAGTGCAAGACACAAGCGAGTGGCTGATCCGTTCGGGCAAGTACAACCGGCGCGGAAAAAGTCCAAGATTCCACTCTGGGGCGTTCTGGCATTCGCCATCGCTGTTGTCTTGGGGCTGTGGACCCTCTTATATCACGGCAAGCATGTGCATCCCGCGAGCGAGGTCGAGAGAGTTGGAAAACTTCCAGGTGAGTGCATCGGTCATGATCCGGCAGGTGTCTGACAAGTTCGTCACAGTCATGGGATACAATAGTGAGTCGTCCCATCATACAGATCTCACAGACGCTCAATTTCCGCCGTCGGCCAGCTTGGAATGCGTACTATGTAAGCGCCGTTGTTCGTGGAACGTGTGTCGCGAATTCACGTCCGCGTCTGTCTGGTAGTGCGCCATCAACGAGTCGCTCATCATTGAGACTGCCAAATTGATGAAATCTCTCGGTCTTGCGGTTCGTATTGACCGGCTGTGTGGCTCGAGCGCACTCAAATCTAGAAATAGGATGCAGGGTATGACCATATCAATCTCGACGATTGCTATTCGGAGAAACAACGAAGTCCCTCAGGAGACATCGTCGCGAGTTCGTTTGTTTCGCGCCGGAATGAGATGTTGACGTTGACATCCTTGTAGACAAGGAGAGGTTCCCCTCTGGAATGAACGCCTTAACGGACCAGATCCATAGTTTAGGCTTGTGAGTCGGACGGTGCATCTCACTTGGTTTAGATAGCACTCATGTTAACAATCGTGCAGCAAAGCAGGGATTGTGAGTTCCGATTCGACTGTCTTCCTTCGCATCTATACTGAACGCAACAGTACAGCGACTCTGGATGGTTCACTTGCCAGTTATACCCTGGGTCGTATCAGAACGAAGCAAGGTAAATTCTGTCTTTGTCCTTGTCCTTTTGCCAACGAATATTTGTCACTTTTATAGGGACATCAAATTGTTCCAGGACTGGGGCTTTGACTATCTCAAGTGTGTATGCTCAGCGCACGCAGCAAACTCGTGAAATCGACCTTATTGTTTTTGCAGGTATGACAATTGTGCCGTCCCGTTCGACAACATTACAAGGGAAAACATCATGGGCCGTGAGTTATCCATGACGACATTAGTGATTCGAATGTCAATGTCCATTGTATAGGGTACGAACGTATGGCGAACGCCATAAAAGATCTTGCAGAAACTTCTGGAAGACCGTCTATCTTCTTGTCGATGTGTCAGTGGGGAAGGGTATGGTGGCGCGCACACTGTCTAAGCCTATCTATCTGTGCTCATATGTTCAATTAGCAACAAGGGTGGGCGTGGGCAAGGAAGTATGGTCAAAGCTGGCGGGTAGGTGGTTGAATAACGTGTTGTTCCCTCATTCATCATGAATCTTGCCCCTCAGACAACAGGTGATATTGGTAAGTCATTCTTAATGTGACATGATCTCCGCCTAATTGAGTGCCCTAGGAGCGAGCTGGTCATCGATCGCGAGCCTCATCAACCAGTTAGTGGGCTGTACTTGTTGCCTTTTAGCTGCTCTGAAATCATTTCTAGAAACTCTTTCTACGCTTGGGCCACCAATTTTTACGGACACGGTGACATGGATATTGTGAGTCATTCTATATACAGCACTGAACTACGGCTTACACTTTTCTAGCTGGAAGTGTGAGTAACATGGTGGTGCCTTGCTTTCTATTGTTCATAGCAACAAAAAGAGGGAATGGCGACCTATCGTATGAGGAAACCAAGACGCATTTCACCGCATGGGCTCTTATGAAATCACCTCTGTTGATCAGCCTTCACGTGCGTGCTTTTCCCCAGTTGGAGAAATGAAGTCTGAGGACGGAGTTATTCATCAGCTCGAGACAGCAAGCAAGGAGTCCCTCGAGATTCTCACCAATCCTGAAATTATTGCCATCAACCAGGACCCCGTTGAAGGCACCAGCATCTCGCCCTTCCGATGGGGCATCAATGTAAGTGACTACGTTCTCGCACGTTTAGGCCCACTCGACTTGCGAGCGACCTTAGCCCGATTATGTGAGCAACGATACCCACCCTGCGCAGTACTGGAGCGGTCCAAGCCAGAATGGGACTGTATTTATGCTCGTGAGCACTTTCGTCTTCGTCGACTTTCAGCCAGTCACTGAAGTGAGGCAGATTAATACCCTGGATGAACCTGCTGCGATGTTCTTTAACCTGACAGAGTCTCCTTGGATTCGGGCAGGGAGGCAGTACACCGTCCGGGTAGGTGGTAGAGTTGCCAGACCCCGTTTATCGCGACGGCGCCTTATCACGAATTTTAGGACCTGTGGACGCACACTGATAATGGCACCGCAGTAAGAAACTTGACTGTGTATGACGTTCCGGCACACGGCGTCGTCGCGCTACTCTTGCAGGATGCTGGCAACGAGCCTGAAGGCTTGTGGCCTCCTTGTGCGGTGATCGAGTGGTGCATGTCCCAAGATGGGACTTTGTATGACCCTGACAAGAAATGGAATGCCGAAGAGCACCAAGAACTCTGAAAGGAAGCACAGAGAGAACAACGAGTTATCAATCTGCTGTGACTTACTATTATTATTTTCTGAACGTTGTTGTATTCATGTATATATGTATACCGAGCTTTGTTGACATCGTACAAGTACGAACGTCATTGCGGGTCTATCCGGCAATCGATACCCAGGCCACGAGGGATCCTACTAGCACGATAGAAGTCCATTTCCTAATCTCTTTCCATCTAGCATCCCAAGGTTCACTCTCGCTCACCACAGATGCAATGGTGATGTTCTCCCATGCTCTGTCACGGTGTTGCGGGTCGCCTTCGGGTGCGATTGCTACGTGCTGCGACGTTTCCGGCGAACACGTGTCTTCTGAGAAGACAATTTGCGCCCCGTCTGGGACGGAAGGGAACACCTCGGCCTGAGCGACACCTCCAAAAAAGTCGGTAATGAGCGTCTTGTCCAATGGCCGCCCAAACAGGTCGGAGCGCACACCAGCATGCGAGCGAATCACAACGGGATCATAAGACGAGAACTGTGGAGGCATAAACGTCTGGCAGTGTCATCGGGGAGTTGCGTACCAAGTCCTGCACAGAAACCTGGCTCGTCTTGTTGATGCCCTCCATGAATTGAAGCACGAAGTGAGTAAAGCTGTCGATGACAGAGACACCGATGTCGTTGTCGTTTTCGTGCTGCTTGCAATGAGAACGTAGAAAAAACGAGTCGAAAGAGAGACTTGCCGAGTAGGAGTTCTCCTCAATCTCTGATGATCCGGTTGCGAGGATGTTTGGCGAGTAAAATTGCGAGTACATGGTATTTGCTTGGCAGGTATCGATCATGAAGAATATTTCGTTGTATCTATGGTTTTACCCAGTCGGTCGAGACGACTTGGGTATGGAACTTGGTTTCTTACCGCCTTTTCTGCCACATTTGCTCAAAGGCGTCGGCAATGTCAAACGCGCTGATTTCTTCGTTGTCTTGGAATTTGAGGAATTCGTTCCCGCCGTGTCCGGTCATGTACACGAAGATGTTGGAACGGTCGTCCGTGAGCAGTCGTTTTGAACGAGGCACCGACGGGTCGACGCGTCCTGCCTGGGGAGTCGATGCACATAGGAGAAGGCATCGAGTCGCGACGCACCTGTGAGCAACCGAATGAAATTCTCCACGGTCACCTCGTAGCCACGATAGTCGACTTCGATATTGTCGCCGTAGAGGTCGAGGTGCCGCCCCGCTTTGGCGTAGACGCTCCCTGGGAATTTGTTGCGCGTGTTACACGCGACATCATCGGCAAGCATGAGGATGATGTTCGAGTCGGGGATCCCGAGACGCTTTACGGTACGGTACCTGTGTGCCATGATCGGTATGATGATGATAAGGCAAGAGCAGGACACCATTTACATTCCTAGGGCGTTTGCCATGTGCTAAGACGGATGTTGGAATGAGTAGACTGTTATATGATACGCTGACATACCCTGTAATTGAACCAGTATCGGGATGCGCAGACGAGGACAGCCCAGTTGTTGGTGTGTCCCGAGCTGGGCGCAACATCGGTGGTGGCAGCGACCGCCCCGAACGCTGCGAGCCAGTGAAGAAGGCGCATAGAATTACGCGGAGTTTCAATTACGAGTGCTTTTTGAGCGCGCTGCCATGGATGGTGAGCAACAACCAACAAGACCGATGTCCACGACGTCTAACGCGCACTCAGGTCTTGTCGAATACAGCGACGACTCCCAGAGCGAGTCGGGGGACAACGTCGCCTCAACCTCCAAATTTTCTGCTGGCAATGGCCTGGCCAACAACCATGTAAGAGTCTCCCTGCCGGGTTTCGTCAGATCGTTTCCCTCGTTGTTGGCTGTGTTTCTGTTTGGGAATAGGATAAGCCACTAAAGTGCTTCCCTGCTTCGTCCTCAGATGGTATGTTTGACGTGTTACGCCGTGGGCGCGGGCTCCTACTCACCACCGTCCAGCACGGCTATTACCAAAATCCCAGGTCGTCATTCGTCGACCAGCGCCCACGAGAAGCCATCCCAGAGCGCACCTATCCGACGACATCGAACCGGAGCAGCCACAGCTCGGCGGACCCCCTCTCTCACCCGAAGATTCCTTGAAGGAATCCCCCTCCACTTCGAGTTTATCCGAAGACCATGACCTGGCACAAATCCGCCAGCTCTTGAGACCGCCATCGATACCATGCGTTGTCGACTGGGGGATACCTGCCGAGTCCACGGCACCGTGTGATCCAGCCATCGAAGTAAGGCGGCTTTTTCTGCTTTGTTCTCCCGCTCACTGTTGTCACAGACCAAGGTAGCTCAGTTTCTTGCACTAAAACGCAATCCCGAGAATCCCAGACATTTCAACGACTCGCTTATGTCAAACCGGTCGTTTCGGAACCCCCATCTCTATGCCACTCTGGTCGAATTCGTGGACGTCGACGAACGGACGACGAATTTTCCAACCAGCATTTGGGATCCAAACGACGTGGAGCCTGAATGGTATGCTGATCGAATAGGTGCGTCGCATCTCGTGATCTCATTCGATCCGCGTTCATGCCCGTCTTGGCCTTTTCGTATGGCGACACAACTATGGTTTTGTTTCTCGGGGAATATGTACTCTCTCAAAGCTGAGACACAAAAGGCGCGCTCGGAACAAGCTTCTGCGACACAGTCGAAACGTTCACAGATCGCGTTTACGTCTGCCAAGGCACTTCCGACGCAGCCGACGCGTCTTGCGCAGGACAGAGGGGGGGATCGAAGAAAGGGTCGATTTCATCCGTACCCGAGAGGCCGTTGAGCCGCTGCTTGCGCCTGATTGTTGTGTATCTAGTACATTTAGCATCGCTCTTGTCTTGCTCTGCAATCTGTCATATACCCCTTCAGTAGCGTACATAAGCCGGCCCGAAGCGTTGACGCGTCCACTTGTCATGGCACAGTCACTGTCCAGCGAATGCACACCCCTCAAGCAGTCTTACGACTCGTGCTTCAATACCTGGTTCGAAGGCTATCTCGAGCCTGCTATTGAACATTCGAGGAACACTCCGCAGGGCCAACGGAGCGAGTACGCCAAGCAGAAGGCGGAGGAATTCGAGCAAAAATGTGGAGCTATCTGGACTCAATACAAGGAGTGTGTACAGGTCAGTACAATTTCTTGGTGCGCACACGCGTTGGCTGATACAGTGACCTGACCACAGAAAGCCGTACGACAACGAGGATTGGGAGGCTTGCTGGAGCAGGCTCGACAAGAGAATCCGTTGCGTGAGCCACCGTCTGTCTCTGAAGGGAGCCATTCGTCTAGTTCGAGTCGATCGTAGTTACTAGTCTTCCTCACATTGAGACCATCACGTGGGTTGTTGCGAAATGTCCACTTCAGACGCGTCAGAACGATTACAAGCGACCTTCGACAATGCCAGTCTGTACATTCTCAAATCTCGCACGCAGTTAAAATCCCACCGTTTCGATGGTCTCGACGACTTGCCCAACGGCGAGGACGCCCTTAGCGACCCCGCCATCGTAGCCAGTGATGTCGCAGCACAAACAGTGTGTCCTTAGCTCCACCCAGGCTAACGACGCGCTGACGATCCGAACCTGCTAGTCCTTCCTCCGCCAACTCAAGTTTCAGTATCTGGAGCAGAAAGCCAAGGACAAGTACGTCAAGACGATCGTGTCCGATGAGGCGCCGCTCGTAACCGCCTCTTCGAACGAAGAACTTCGCTTGTCCAACGAAGAAAAGAAGCGCGCATTGAAGGAGGCCAAAGCGAAGCTCGCAGAGCGGCAAGAGGATGTGCAGACGTTGGCGCCGCTCGTGGAGGAAGGTCCGTGGACAGCTCTGCGATAATGCCTGGACTCGGTTCCTGAACTTCGGTGGGACAGACTATCAGAAAGCGCGCTCGCTAACCAATTCCGCTACGACGCTCTCTGCTCAGATACTGGATGCACGGCTTGCCCTAACGCGGCTCCGCCAGGCCCACCCGCACCCTCGGCTGACCATTGCTTCTGCAACGTCCACGCTGGACGGACAGGTAGAACAGATGCAAAAGATGGAAGACGAGCTTCAGAGACTGAATGTCCAGATAAGCGAAACCAAAGAACGGGTCAAGGGCGAAATGGGTGAGCTGGAGCAATTGAGAAGCATAGAAAAAGAGAGACTCGCAGAGCTCGAGCTGATGGGGAAAGAAGCTGGGGAGGAAGAGGACCCGAGGGTCGGAGGACTGTACGACTGGTATGGAATCATTGATCACTCTTTTTTTTCCGTATCGCTGATCTGGACCATACACAGGTTCGTGTCTTCGCTGTCGATCCACCGTTCATTGCTTTCTCTCAAATCCACACACATCGAATCCGAGAACGAACTGCGATTAACGTACTTGATCGATCCTCCACCAGGCTCGGCATCTCAACAGCCGAATGAGTTGGTCTTGACATTGCTCTTTATCCCAAACACCCGACAGCTGGTCTCTGCCGACGTCACTCTAGGAGGGGCCGAGTTGGAGTTGGGGGACGTAACGGATGCACTCGTACAAGCAAACGACATCTCTGGTCTCATATGGGCTGCGTTATCACGCACACGTGGACAAAGTTTGGATATAAGAATGGAAGAATGACGTACGCGTGTCTGATCCATATATACCATTTATTTAATATCAGATATTTCAACTGGATAGGCGCACCAAAAGACTTTGTTCGCTGTCAAGGTTCATCGATGTCATCGTTGCATCCATGCAGAACCCGTCACGGTGTTACTGACGGCGTAGATTCCTCACTGAGAACGGTCGCCAGGAATCTGGCTGCTACTTGATATTAATGCGACTCAATATCCATGGTCCTCTCCTCTCCTGCTACGCTCTCGTAGTTACTCGATGAGAGTCCAAAGCCATTCCAACGTGGATCGATACCGGAGTGCTAAGGTGAGTTATCTGTCAGTTCAGATCACTTACGAAATTTGTGAAAAAAGCGAAGCGCAGCATACATATGCAATGTTTCATACTGAGCACGGAGATGCTGTATATGTGCACTACACGATCTGTAAGTATACACATAAGGTGCATCTAGTAAAATCACATCATCCAACAATCACTCAGAGCTCGTAAGCAACATACAGCCCCAACACATGGCTTCTCTACTACAGGGCTCTGCCTTGAATGATTGATGACAAACGCGCAACAACCAAAACTATGGAAACTCTGGGTAGGTCGTTCACGTTGTGATTCTCTTCGAGGTAAGGTCCCCGAGCGTACTCGCGAGTCTGAACACCGTTCAACCAGTACCCATTGTCACATCCTTGCTGAGGTCCATTCTCCATGCACGGCCGTCGTACGAACAATATTCTCACCCTTCGTATGTATCACGGGTGCCAAGCAATCAAGAAGCATGATTTGAAACTGCCATGGATTCATCACAGATGGGCAACCACCCAGCCACATGATGAGCTCCGGTGTTTTATCTGCCCGACTGTCCAATGTCTGCAGGCAGTTGTTACCTAACCATGGCTTCTCCAAGCACGCCACTCATACCGAGGCCGCCACAGGCGCCTCAATTAAGGCGCAACCATATATCTAACCCGCCAATCCTGGACATCTTTATCGTCGAATCAAACCCCCCGCTTTTCGAGACAGTACAATTACATTACTCTCTTCAATGTTCCTTCTCTATCGCAAGATCGTACTTAGACTTCCTCCTCCAGGCGCGGGACCCTTGGCGAATTAGGATGTAAAATCAAAACTTCACAATGATTTATCAAGATCACCACCACTATCTGTCACCGTTATCTTCAGCGTCTTTAGGTGGACATGTGTTCGCTCTGCTTCCTCTTTTCAGACACATTAGCCGCTCCATTAATGGCTCACCAAGCGCGCATCCCAGGCTGATAAACGACCTCTAGAATCACTCTACGAGTCAATTCCTCCTCATCCGCTCGATCACTCTCCAACTTGCATTTCCAAATGACTCCTCGTGAAAACCCTCCTTCCAATTCACACGGACTTTCCGAGTCAGTTCATGATTTCATCTACTCGGCTCAAACAAGACCGGCCAGTGGACCACTGACCACACCGTTTAGTGATGATTCTGGCCCGGAAGATAATTATTCCCCTGCATCGCCCAGCACGACCCAGCCACTGTGAGTTATTCATCTATTATTTCTGAGTCGACAAGATAAAGTTGGCTATGTAATTAGGGGAAACAGGTTCGTTCCGCGCGGGAAGCAGGACCCAAATAAAGCCAAATACTCACCTCCCGATCAGAGGTGATTTACCCTCCTCAACTCAGGTTTCATTCATTGATTGACCAACGTCACCGCCAATAATTCTAGCGAACCAAAACAAAACTCAGCTGAGCCAGCTAACCAAGGTGTCCGGTATGGCAACGGAGAACAGTGGGTTTACATCAGGATGACTGTTGGACATCGCCACTAATGGTTCCGTCTTCAAGTGTTACTAAAAACATAGACAAGTACCAAGACAGAAAGATTAAGAAGTAGACGACTCGTTAACAGGTCAAGCTCTCCGCTCATATTGTTGCTACCTGTGTTATTATGCACTCATTCCACATTCCGTTGAGGACGCCTCAGCAATACCCTGGGAGTCTGAGACTGTGCGTTTAGCCAACGCATTGGAGTGAATATATATGTAACATCCGGGCGTCAGCTGTGGCAGGGCTCGAGTCACCGACAGCCTCCAACGACAAATAAGTCGTCGAGTGCCCTGATAAATGTGCTCTCTCTCTTGACTCAGAACCGATATCTTGAGTTTGGGTGAAAGCCTGACGTGTCTCCCGGTCAGATGGAAGAATGATGAGGCTACGCGCGTCCGGTGCACATCGTGATCATATACCGTCGGTATATTGTCGCGGACATCCCAAATATTTCGTCCACTATCAAGGTTCATCGTCTCATGTATGCAGAACCGTGTTACTGACAGCGTAGGTTCCTCACTGAGAACGGTCGCCAAAAATCTGGCTAGTAATATTTGCAGTTCCTCCATGGGATCTGAGAATTCGAAACCATTCCAACCTGGATCAATATCGGATAGCTAGGGTGGGTCCTCTGTTAGTTCAGACGCGGAGCGTAAAATGTATACGTTTCATATCGAAGTCATGAGCTATTCTACTGGCACGATCTGTAAGTACACATACTCAGACAAGACGCGTCTAGTCATCCAACACACGTTCTCTCTCAGGCTACTATCGCAGGTCTTCGCCCTACCAAAAAGATGCTCGACAAGAAGAATCATGAAAACTCAGTGGATAGGTTGTTCGTGTCATGGTTCTCTCCGAGATAGGTCCCCCGAAGCATACCCGCGAGCCCGAGCACCGCTCAACCAACATCCATAGTCACATCCTTGCCGAGGTCCGCTCTCCATCCACTGGTACTACCGTAGGTGCCCAGCAGTCGAGAAGCACGATTCTTACCGAAACCACATGGATTCATTACAAATGGACAGCCGCATCCAGCATCGGAGCCTACTCGACGGTGTTTACCTGTCATATCCGGCATCACATGGTTCCCTCAGGCTAACCATGGCGTCTCGAAGCACGCCACCGAGGCCGCCACAGGGGCCTCAAGACTCGGAGTTCTGGCGCAATCATACCATCTGACCTCTAGCCCGCCGCAACCCAGGATATCTTTATTGCCGAAATAAATCTGCCCTTTTTGAGATAGATATTTTGCTACGAGATCATATTGTCAGCCTGTTTGGCGAATTGGTTCAAATTCAAAATCCAGGTTCACAATGATACATCGTCATCTTCACCGCCTATCACCGTTATCTTCAGCGTCTTTAGTTGAACACGTGTCCGGTCTATTTCCTCTTTTCAGACTTTAGTCGCTCTATTAATGACTCACCAAGCGCGCATTGAATCCTAGGCCAATAAAGGTCTCCAGGCCTGGGATCCCTCTGCAAACTAATCCCTCCTCATCTTCTCGATTATCTCAG